>JASVER010000011.1:15940087-16164778 GCA_030449065.1 Oceanodroma leucorhoa
GTGCACTCGATCCCCTTGTCCAGATCATTGATAAAGATGTTAAACAGAACTGGCCCCAATACTGAGCCCTGGGGAACACCGCCTGTGACCAGCCGCCAGTTGGATTTGACTCCATTCACCRCAACTCTCTGGGCTYGGCCRTCCAGCCRGTTTTTTACCCAGCAAAGAGTACACCCGTCCAAGCCATGAGCCGCCAGCTTCTCCAGGAGAATGCTGTGGGAGACAGTGTCAAAGGCTTTACTAAAGTCCAGGYAGACCACATCCWCAGCCTTCCCCTCATCCACTAGGCGGGTCAYCTKGTYRTAGAAGGAGATCAGGTTGGTCAAGCAGGACCTGCCTTTCATGAACCTGTGCTGGCTGGGCCCGATCCCCTAGTTGTCCCACAACTGCCTCGTGAGCGCCCTCAAGATGAACCACTCCATAATCTTCCCAGGCACTGAGGTCAGGCTGACAGGCCTGTAGTTCCCCAGATCCTCCCTCTGGCCCTTCTTGTAAATGTATTTGATTATGCTTGATATCTTCACACAATCCTCGCTATTGAATTGCTGTAAGATTTCCTTTTTTTTTTCTGTTGTTTTTGTTCTTTTAGCACTTTATTGCTACATCCCCCTAATGCCGCCTGTTTTTTTACAAGCCTTAGTATAAAGTCTGAAATGCCATTTTTCTACTTTTTGAAATATTATCGAAGGCTGAAGTACATCAGCAATCAGTGCATGCATTTTTTGTTTTTCAGAACTACTCCTCTTTTCTTTTTAGGCAAAATTCATGTATTTGTAGGGCAAAAATTTTTGAGAGTTGTGAAATGTTTCCAAGAAATTATGCATCATCATTAGCGTTTAATTTTTTTTTTACCTTCTGGTATTACTTGTTTCCTTTTCCRTCTTTCCTTTTGTATTGTGTGTATATGTTTGCATGCGACTTATATGACAAACTCCTAAAATACTGAGTTATATTAAGCGTTATCATCTAGTTATCCAAATACAGGATTGCAAGGAGATCCAAAAGCCCAGCAGTTCTGTTCATAGCTTGATGCAGACTTTCTCTGCTGTCTCACACAAGCCAGTTAAGTTCTCTGGCATCTATCTGTAAGATGAGGCAAAAGACACTTTATGACGTGAGAAAACTAAGACAATAAGGTATGATTGACAAAATTTGTCCCATGTTAATCACTGTAGCAAGAGAACCTGGATGCCTGTAGCTATACATTAACAGGTGTARCAAACAGTGGAACCTGTTGTTGAGATTTGCTGAGCCATATAACTTGCCAAGTTATATGACACTGATTTTTAGCGGCTTATCATTTTCAAGGACATTAACTGTTTGTTCTGAGTTTTTTTCCATACTTCATCTCTGCTTTTGTTTAATGAGGGGATTTTCTGTTTTCTATGGGTTTGGGGGTTTTGTTTTGTTTATTTTTTGTTGTGTTTGTTGGTTTGTGGTTTTTTTTAATGGGGTGGGGAAGAGTATGGAGAGGGGTAAACCACCACAGACATCCAAACAGTATGAACTATATTAAAAGAACATAATCAAAGATGCAGGTCTAAGGAGCCAGAAATGAGGGAATTAAAGAATACCAGTCGTTGGTACATCTGGAATTTCAAGTTTAATATGTGCACTCAGTTGTACCTTTTGCTTTCAAGACGGTCTGCATATTTGCCCGTAGCAGTACAATGGAGCTACCCAGACATCCAGAGCCCTGAGGTGGAGCTTCAAGAGCTTTGTTTGAAGTGAACACGTCAAAATACACGAGAAGGTTCCTGGTCTTTGAAGCTGTGTTTTACGAGAACATAAAATAAGCTGGTTAGAGGTAGCTTTTTAAAGAGAAAAAATCCTCTGATCTTCTGGACAGGACAGACCAAGTAAGAAGACTTTAAAATAAACCTCTCTTGCCCATTGCAATATCTATTACAGGCAGGTTATTTCAAGGAAGTTGGAAGGACTTTGTACAATTCTTGCTCATCAAACTGTATGTGAGTCAGGGATCAGTGAGTCCTCTATGGCTCAAGAGAGCTAAGAATCTTTAAAATGCCCTAAAATAGCTTGTGTGTATCACATCTTTACATTCGTGAATATTTAATATAAAGTTTTGCTAGGACTACGAGTGACTCCTTGTGTCAAGTAGGTGGAAATCTCCTTTTGAAGGCATAAAGCATCCATTTGTAGCAACACAGAGCCCTTAGACATCAACTTCACAGTGTTAGCATAACRTATATATTATGCAAAAGTGGCTTCAGGCAAGTGTGATATTTTTAGAAGGAATTCCATCCATTGACAAAAATTAAACATATCTCTGACAAAGCAATTTCTTTTTTAAAAGTATGTTAGAGATGCTCTGTGACTTGGAAGATTAGAATGAGTCATCAGGGAGATAGATCAGTAGTTAGACAATGGAATTAGAGTAGGTGCTGAATTTATTTACATCATGATATGCAGTTCAATACGTGTATTTATATCTTCTTCACATATGAGGGGTGTGTGTGTTCTGGTAAATATTGAGGTGATACTAAACATACGATTTTTCTCTCCCTGAAATGATTGCACTTGCACTGTTGAATCATTTCAGTGAAGAAACCACAACAGTGTAGTTGTACGTGTATTTTCAGAGCATGATCCTATAGACAGCTGAAGGGATTCTTTCAAGACTACTTTCAAATATGAAAGAAATGTCTTTAAACTGAGAGAAGCAGTTAGATGTGAAACCATTTTTTGTGCAAAACCTTCAGTTTTTATTAAAGCCTCTTTTTTTTTTTGCTGCGTGTACAAGCTAAACCAGCTGTGAAAGGTGCAAGCGTATAGTTTGTATTCAGCAAAGATCTGTCATTTTGTGCTTACTGCAAGGCAAATGGCTCTGCCAGTTGGGGCTACAATTTATCAAGCTGGCAGAGTGACAATTTTCATTGCTCTTGAAAATTTATCACGGATAGTCATTTTTGAAGGGTTGACTCTTTTGTTTAAGCAGGCTTTTTACATTTAGAGTTATGAAAATGGCAATTATTAATGCCATTAACCCATGAGGCAAAGATCAGTTTTGTCCCTGGAACCTTGAGTATGTCTTCCTGACAAAGAGATTTATGTGCTTCTGCGGCTTCCAGGGTTCGTGGGTTTAAAGAACAGATGTAATATAACAAAATGCTGTCTCCCTGAAGAACAATGAAAGTTGTTTTTATCCCAGCTGTTTTAGCAGGAAAGCGGGATAAAGGGGGAAGAAAGAGGTAAAATATTAAATATTAATGGTCAAAATTATTTTTATGTTCTTTGTTCTGACCTCCTCTCTGGTCCTTAGAGGCTTAGAGACTGACTTGCTTTGAGAGAGTTAGTAACATCTCTATAGCTGCAGCTCATCAATAAGGCTCTTTCTTTCATGTTGTATTGTAGACTATAATTCCTCAATACCAGCAATGAGTGGATTTAGACACAGTCCTGTGAAGTATTAAGTGGCTCCTTGGAGACACTGAGCCATCCTCAGCTTTCATTGACCTGAATGGAAGGAGAAAGCATTGTGTGTCCTGCAGGCTCAGGACCATAGTGAGGCTTTGCTGGTGGAGCAATCTGGTGTTGAAAGTAGAATTGCCTGATGTGATATAATTTCTTAAAGTAATAGTTGTCACTACAYGTATCTGCATTTGCATTTCTCTGTATAAGATAGAAAAGCTCTATCTACATGAGTTAAAGGCAGCTTGTTCCACAGTAAAAATGAGGTATGTACATATACATTTCCACCACTATTAGAAAGAAAAATTGAGGAGAGGTGTCTTAACTCAGAGCAGAAATTATCCCATCTCTCTAATTTACTTAAAATTCTGTGTTCTCTTTGCTTTATGAAAAGATTACATTTTAATTTAATGTAGAKTCAATACTGACTCCTACAACACTTTTTCACTGAAGCAGGTGGGATATTTCCTTTCAGAAGAGTTACGTGCATCTGCTGGAAGCAAGAGGCCTTCCAAGGGCCAACAGGCGCAGAGAATCCAGCTCACTCTTTCTGCCACTGCCTCAAAACTATGGGGAACAATTCAGTTCCCTGAATAATTTTTTCAAGAACGTCCGGATTGTTTTGCTGTCTCTTGTTTTTTTTTTCTTTAAATTCAGTTTCCAAAGCTCCTGAACAGCTCTAGTTAGGACGTAAACCACAGTCTAGCACAGAACAGCTGAGGAACGAATGTGCGCTGCTGCCCACGAGCTGGGAACACGCCAAGAGGGCAGCCCCCTGCCTCCCTGCAACAGCTGAGGCTGGCAGCAGGCCTCTCCCTGCTATTTTCCTGATCGCCTTTTTTTTTTTTCTTTCCGCCTTCCTTTCCCTTTCTAAAGCGTCTTCCATTAAGGTTTTTATAATTACCGCCACACCCCACTGACTGAAATCCCTCCTCTACGTGAGGGCTTCTGCACAGCTTCCTGGGGGGGGGCGGCTCTGAGACCTCCCGAGCCTACAATGAAGGGCACAAATACCCGCCCGGGACGGCGAGGTGGGAGACGGCCCCTGCCGCGGCGGTTTCAGAAATGGGACAGAAATGGCGTCCCCGAGGAGCCGGCGGCAGCGCCGACGGGCCGGGCGGGAGGCGGGGCGGGAGCCGCTGCTGACAGGCAGGGCGGTGGTGAGGGTCCGGCGGGAAGCGGCAGCGGACGAGGAGGGGTYGGGGGGAGGAGGTGTGGGAGGTGTTCGTGTGCCCGCCGATGAGTGGCAGGAGGGAAAATAAAACAAAAGCTGACAGGAAAATGGTGGTTTCACGCCAAATAAGTAGGAAAGAATTTTGGTAAGTTAGAATGCCTAAATACACCATAGGATTGAAGGCAGAATTTATCTCATGCTAATGGTCAGCAATAGCTAATATTAAAGAAATGAAAATTGGGCATAAAAACCATCTGTGTCTGGAAAGTAAATCTCAAAATAATTTAAAAAAGCTTTCTTTTTTCTTAAAGGAGAAAGAAATATTTTCATAACTTATTAAAAATGTTAGTGTAAATTGTCTGTTAAAGCACAGTTTAAAAATGAGYCCATTTCTCCATCCAGCCCCGTTCCCAGCAGCCAGCACAGTGTGTCCGTATGTCCTGATGTCCAGCTCTCGCTAAAGCCCAGTCAACAGGGACGAGTTTTAAGAAAATTTCATGGCAGGAATAGGCTATTTTCACTCTCAAACATAGGAAACTGAAAAGTTCATCCAAAGTTATACGGGAAGTCCAGCTACACCACAGATTTTCCTCAGGGGTTGCCACTTGCAGTGGGAAAAGACATGCCCGCGGGGTACGGCCATCCGGGCGCCCATCCTTTACCTGGAGCACAACCACCTGCAGCGTGCACACATCATTAGGCCTCTCAGTAGTAGGCACTTGCTATGAAGTAGTTGCGTGTTGCTGCCATGGGTCTGGGTTTTCTCCGAATAGTGTGAAGACAGCTCTGCAGCAGGGTAAAACTCCCCAAGGTGGTTTACTGAGGACACCACTCTTGAAGCAAAGTAAATTGGCCTAAGAGGAGCCCCTTGCTGCTACGTCTATTTTAGGTACCTAAGTATYTAGTTTGAAAGCTTGATAACTCTTGAATGTGTGACAGGTGTATTGCACGTTTCTCTCCCGTGATGAGTTTACAGTCTGAACTGATACATGTAGAAAGTAGTTGAGAACAAATGAGAGGAATTTTGTGTCCTGTGAATTGGCTTTCTTTCCATTTGCTTGGATGGGTATTTTCTGTTCTGTCCTTTCATAAGCACTGTGTCTGAGGTGATGGAGGGGGGAGAGGAAAGGAGTGCTTACCGTACCTCTCTGTTATTCACAATACTTATTTTTTTACAATTTATGAATACATTGACGTTATAATCACAAACTATCTTCTGTGTTGTAACAGGAGAGTAATTCTTTGCATACAATCATACTAGTGTAAGAAATGCCATGTGGACAGATTTTGCCTGGATTTTAATAATACTTTATCATTATAATTTCAATTTTGACAGGAAAAAATATAAAGAAATCAGTTTACTTTACAGGACTGTCACCCCTGAAACCTTTGTACTTGATTCCCTTTTCTCTCAGAGTGGCAAAGACCTGAAGAGATTGTACTAAAGATAACTTCTATAAAATTAGCATTAAGAAAGAACAGCATCAAGCTCATGATCTTGGCAGGAGGAGGAATAATATTTGACTGGTATTTGGCTCCTTTACTTTTTGACATAGAGAGTTACACAGCTTGATACTCTTCGGGGTGATGTAGGAGCCCTTGGTTAACCTGACCCGTATAAATCTTCTATTTTGTACAAGGCAGTAGCCTTGAAATAATCATAGAAGTATTCATGGGATACTTTGCTGGCCCTTAGGGAAGGTATCCGATGGGAAGCAAAGGCAGGTTATCTGGCACAACAAAACAGATGCTAGTGTTAAATGCCATTCCCAAAGGAGGTGATAAAGTGTTAGTGTAATAAGAGGGCAAACACACTTGATTTTTCAGAAAATCTTGTCATATTAAAAAAGCACATAATTTTTTTCCGGTTTAGATTATGAAAATTACTGTTTTTTAATAGGCATCCAGAAATGCCTGTTTTAATAACATGGTTTCACCCCAGTAAGTATGTAATCCCTGTAAATAATAAATTTGTGTTTTCAGAATCTTGCATATAACCAAATTAATCGCAAGTTTGAAACATATTAATATTCATCAGAAATTAGGAAAGTTRCAGCACAGTATGTTTTTACATCCCCTGCATCCAGTATTTAATCTATTTAAAATAAATGCTTATATTCCCTCAATCCCTAGAGAAGTCTGCACGTTAGCAAACAGGAAATCACAGAAAATAAATATCCAAGGAACAAAACTGAACTTTTCCTTGTGGGATCTGTAGACAGCATTATTATTCAGACCAGCTATCAGGTCTCTCTGGACCTTCTAATGCTGCATTCTCACTCCTCAGCTAAAGGAAATTGGCCTCTCCTAAGTCGCTAATGACTTCTCTTGGTTTACTTACAAAGTGTCTTCTCCATGCTTATCTTCTCTCCTTCACTTTTCTCTAAATAACAGACTGCTTTCTGACATAAAAGTTGCTTGGACACAATAGTGTCCACACAACACACTGTATTTGAGCAACACACTAGCTGCGAATTACAGTGCCATGTTTCAGTTTTTCATCAACATCTTTCTTAATTTTATTCTTTATGAACAGTTTAAACAGCTTTTCTGGCACTCGGTCTCCACTGCTCCTTTTCTATCCCAGTGCTCTTTTTCTCTCAGAAGATTGTATTTGGAATGTCTGCTGTGTTTTTTCCTGCTTTTTTCCATTGCTGTAGATACCCTGCACAGTCAATGAGCTCTACACCAGTTCAGGGGTGTCACAATTTGTGTGAATAAAGCTAACAGAGTTCTAGCTTTAAATGTCAGATTGTAAAGCAAAACAGTGGTAATTAATAGAGCTGAGGCCTGCAAGAAAAGGGAGTTTGTGACATCCAATTTAATTTATCAGCTATGTCTAACCTTGCATGTCTGAGAATATCATCTGAGAATAATGCTCATCTAAACCAGAATTTGAACAAAAGTTATCAATCAATCAATCGAATTAAGTGGCACAGATTCAAAGAGATGATCTTATCCTTTGCAAAAGATATGAGAGTGTTGCCCTTGATTGTTTCTGAAAAACTTTCAACGTTCATAATGATAAGGACTTGTTAGGAACTCAGGATCTAAATCTCTGAATTCCTGTGTTATATTTGGCCCCCTTCTCTAAAATCTACTGAAGTAAAGKACTAAAAAACCTGAAGACACTGAAGACTTGGGAATAGTTTTGTATTTGACAGCTATTTCTGTGGCTTAGGTCTGTCTTTATTGGAAGCTGACATGAACACAACAGTCTTAGACTTCATGGACGTAGAAGAAAACAAGATTCTGTGAGATCTTTCAGTAGTAGCAGTGTAATTAATGTAGAGGAAAGTCCTGACACTATGGATAGGAGTTGCACCGTGTTTATGCTTTGGGATTTAGAGCTAAATAATAACTGCTTTCTGTCCCACGTCTTTTCGTGAGTTAATGATAGGGTTGTCTGTTTTGATGAACCACCATTATCAACTTGTTCAGTATGGTGTGGTGTGTTTTGTTGGTTGGTTGGTTGGTTTTTTTAAAAAAGCTCTTTCTTCATATTAATTTTGATTATGGGTTCTCATATAGCTATAAAGTCTAGTATTTACAAGGAATGCTTTTTCATACACAGGRCAGCAAATGTCAGATTGACTTAGGGGTTATTCCTTACTAAATTTCCTTTGGGCTCTCCTTTAAGTGAGATAGATGTGAGTTGTTTCAAATGGTATTAGATCTTCATAAATCATATTCCACCTTTTTTCCTTGTCAAAAGCAACATGCTCCCACTTGTCAATGGGAAATTCCCACTTTTGAGTTAGACCTCACCCTTGAGAGAGAGAGCGCACTTCTAGCAAGAAAGAAGTGCAGGTATGGCTGCAATATGCGATGCAGGAGTGAACACTGGGAGTTTTAGAATAGAATTACCTTTTTGTGCAAAGTATATGACTGGTATTTACATCTCTTTAAATCATCACCACAAGAATATTTGTTAATACCTTTGATGTATCGTAGAATGCYTCCAGGTATTTTGTCTAGTTTCATCTTTTCGTTCAATCTCAAGATCTTGTTGAATTTGGAAAGTCTGTAGTTTATTTCACCATCTAGAAACACACGATATGACACATTGCTTTCCAAGTGGATGAATGTATTTATTGCAGACAACAAGTACTGATCAGAAGTGATGCTATATAGTATATTAGGTGCTGGAGGACCAGAYGTCAGCATGATTTTCCTCTTACTGATGCTATAGGTAAAAGAAGGCACTGTATACATAACTTCAGGGGTTGATTTCCAAGGATCACTTCATAGTCCTTGCTGTGGGAATGGATGGAACATAATTTCAGTACGTGAAAAGAAGAAGGTGCTTGAGAGAATCTCAATCGTTGTGGGGAGAACTGTAAATCTGGAGAAAACCCCAGGGGATGACTASGTTATACCAATGGCCTTGGGGCTGTCAAAGGAGGAAAGGAACGTTAGAAATGTTTCACATGAATGTTTGCACRTTTTTGCTTCTGCTTGTTAACATGCAGATAGTAATGCCTTCCTATTCCAGTTTTTTTTTTAAGGAGGCTATGACTTGCTAGTGATAGTAAAATTCTCTGATCACAAAATATACTAATATATATGAAGATGTTAGGTGAAATTCAGGCACCTGAATTGTCAAAGGAGCAATTGTTTTTTATTTTTTCAATGTGGCCATGATTTTGCTCACGCTTTATTAAAAAGAATATAGTGTAAAATAATCCTCTATTTTCCAAATGAGAAAGTTGGACCTTTGTTATCACACGTTGATTTACAGGTACTTTAACTGTAGCCTCATCACCCCAGTAAATTTTGGAGGAAAATTGATAGAAATGTGTAGATCAATTATTTATGAATGAAAAGCATATAACTTTATTCTTTAAAATATTAATCTTGTTTATGTTTTTCCCCTTGAGATTGCAACGAATAGCATGTTGAGTCAAGTGGAAAAGATTACTCTTTTTTTTTTTTTTTCCTAGAAAATTCTTTAGTAGCTATTAATTGGCAAAATCGTAAGGGCATTAGTGTCTAAGTATTTGAGCTAAATAATGTTATGGAAACTGCAAAGTTCATTTGGCAACTGATTTTCAGTCTTGCAGAACTGTAATAAATAACTTTACATGTAATGTTTTTAATGAGCAGAAGAGTGTTAAGTATGGCTTTTTCATTGAAGTTTATGGGCATACAGTTTTACCTATGGGCATACAGTTTTAATGAACACATCAATTAACTGGATATCTACAATGATTTCTTTTTTTGAAACATGTACAAATGGTCAACAAATGAAATACCAATTTCATAAATTAAAATGAAGATGCTYTGTAGACTTATCCAGCACTCATTAAATTTAGGATAATACCTCTGTAGTCTTTGGAGAGTGTTCAGGGTGATTGCTATTTCTCAAATGACCATTTTGATTAACAATGAAATAAAATTGAGTTCAATGTTTAGACAGTTATTGCAAAGGGATTTCAGCTACTAATGTCTGTGACTGGGCTGGAAAAAAAAGAGAGTTTTAAAAAGGTTTTCTGATGTTTTTTCTCACCTAGTTGATATCCTTAAGGGCTAGATATAAAATAGGATTTATGTGAAAAGTAGAGGCCAGAATTATAAACCTTAACAGCACCACTTAGTTGCCACTCAACATGCTACCTATCCTTTTTATTTAAGATCTTCCCATGTAGAGTTATCTCTGGACAAATGGTCTTATTAGATGGCTTATATAATACTGTGGAACAAGCTGCCRTTAATACTAGTAGGAAAGAAAAGTGCCAGTCTGTTCAGCTCTTCAAAAGAGAAGGTATGGATACAACTTTTCAACTGTTGCAGCTATCGCTAAGCAGACAGAAGTGTCCTAATGCAGCTCTTAGTAAAACATCTAATAGGTCAAATTGAAGATTTATTCCTGTCTTCAGTAAAGTGACTTCTGGTAAGAGGAAGCTGTCATCTCTGGAGCTTTGTCTCCATTTTGAAGGCTCTCTGCTCCCTTGTGTTGCATAGGATGCCTGTGCACCTAACAGGCATATGGACTCGTTCTAGAGGGCAGGAAATCTGAAGCTTTGGTGCCTCAGTGCTAAAACCCTTTTATTAGAGCTGGCTCTAGAAGCTAACCGTAACTAGCATTATTAAACGTATTAAACTTGGTGAGCTTTTTAAACAAAAAAAAATGTATAGATATTTCTGTTCAGCTTTAATCAAATGATCTCTTAGATAGATTCCATAATGAAGGGTCTGAAAAGCTGAGTCTGCTTTGTAATGTATTATTTCAATTTTGCTTGTTAACAGAGATATCTTTATTTAACTTTTCTCGTTGACTAGTCACATTTACCATGAAACATCTTGATCGCTATCTCGCAGTCCCAAAGCCAAATAAATAGCATGGTTCAATTTGGTTTGTAGCTGCGTTCACTTAGAATTGAATATACTTGAATGCAAATGTCTGATCTGAAAAGCAGCATGGTTCTGTGTATTTGTTTAGAACCCAAAGCGAACAGTGGAAAAATAATAGCCAGTCACCTAATGGTTTTCTTAGCTCTGGTGGACAAAGAAGAGCTATGATTATATCCCTACTTACAGTGAATTGTAGTAATAAATCCTGCTTGATTGCTGTGCCATCATGTCTAATAGTGGGCTAGTTTTGTGTGACCATCACAACAGATATATTTCCTCCAGTTAGTTATAAAAATAAGACAGTACAGATCATTTCAGGAGGAAATGTTTTGTATGGAATGAACACAGGCCTGCTTGTGGGAATAATCAGAAAAGGCTTTCAAAACTGGAATAATTCATGAAGAGAAGGTGATAGAGTAATTCCTTCATTTTAATTAGTAGGTAAAAGCTATATAGCAACAAGATGTAATTTTGTATATTTGAGTTGGCTGTGGTTTTTTTTTCTTTCCTTTCCCCAGACCTTTCCATTGAACACTGTGTATCGTTCTATATGTTCTTACCTCTCCAATATTGCCATCAGGTGCAAAATCCCTCAGTATATTGCACAGAAAGACTTTAATATTTCTTAAACCAATTAGGATTTCGTTCTTGAGGCATTTGTGCTGTATTCCAGGGAGCAGAGCAGTAACATACTACTCAGTTTGACTGCAAGTGTTGTCTGGTACTAGCAATTTAACTAGACTTCTTTTTCAGTCAAAATGTAAAGACATGCTTTTCTGTTGGATTGATAATATATATATTTTTAATATTTTTGGTTTTATGTTGAGTTGGCKCCAATTTACTTGATTAACACAATAATTTACAATTCATGACAAGGTGAAAACAGGTTTGGCAAACTAAACAGTTCCTGTTAAGCGCACTTTGTGCTCTTCCTTTCCTTTAGTCTCGTGCCTAGATATGCTTTTTTCTTGAGAATGTCAGTACTGTTGCATGAACATGTAAACTATGATTAAAGATACGCTTTCTGCTCATGTATCAGAGCCATGACGGGGCCCCTCTGCGAAATCTTACTGGGGTAACTGCCCCAGTTCACCTAGGATGTTATTAACTCTCGGTACCTGGCACTTCTTGGTGGTAACTACCTCCCTAATAAAGATTGCAAAACAAATCATGTGCCTCACATGTCGCTCATAGGCCTGATATTCTAGTGCAAAATCACCTGTATCAGCACTTTAAGCTAATATGCCGGGCTGTGACTTGGGACTKCTGAGTTGTGGACAGACAGCTTGTTCAGCAGTTGTGTATAGATTTCATGGGGGACTGCTGTTTAAACTCCCAGAAATACCAGTTATATGAACTATCAGCAAAGTAAATAATACCACTTGATATGACCAGTTGATAGTAAGAAACACGACTGAAATTTTTAGTATGACTATAAAGAAGTAGGAAATAAATGAAAATGAAGTAGAAAATTATCAGATTCAAATTACAGATTTTTTTGAGAAAGYGGCTATTTGTTAATGCAATGCAAAATAAAGGAAATTATTTGTTATAAGTATTTGTTATAAATTATTCAGTGCAGTTTCCTCATTATAATTTGTGGACCCAAAGCTTGCTTCTAGTAAAATAAGTCATTGCATGCTCTGCTGTTTTCTTGGAAGAAAAATCAGACTTGGTGGTCCACAGTTCTGTTCTAACCATGTCTTGACATGTCACAAGGTAATGCTGAATCAGTTAGGAGTTTGAGGTTGTTGTACCTGGACATTTTCCTTATAATGCGCTCCCCCAAAAGGCTGAAAGGCTTTTAAACTTAGAGTGTTTTAACAGAGATGATACAAAATGATCAGCTCAGAATGCACAGGGAGTGTGAACTGTTCTCTCCATAACTGCTGTATCTTTCTAGGCGAGTCCTTCATTCCAGGTTTGAGTTCCAAGAACTAGGTGAATTTCTGAGTTATGGCAAACTCTGCTTCATCCCCTCTGGTCTTTAGCAAGGTATTTCCATCACTTTTAAGGCTTGAATGCTACTTGCAGGCTTCCTGGCCYTGCTGTGACTGTCTTCTTTCATTTCTCTGACAACCCTTTGTGGAAGACTATGGATTGATCTCATTCAGGACAGTCTCCATGTCTTTCCAGGGAACTGCCCTGTTTAAAAAAATGCGACAYACGAATTGAGAGCATGCAAAATCARTTAGAGTCCATGCTTTTAATTCTGTGATAATTTCACTTTTAGTATATCACCAATAAAATTGATGTTTTCTTTATCCTACTTGGAGTTAAAAATGAAAATTTCAGAAAGAAGTGATATCAGCTTGTCAGAAAGTATGTGATATTTTGATACTTCTCAGCATGCCAAGTTTCAGAAGGGGTCTTTGGATAGATCAAATGATTCCTTCTTTCTCAAAGAGATTTTGAAAAAATAAGATTGCTGCCCTTCAGATCTTTTTCCAAAATTGCTCCCTATTCTTTCTGTCTTGTTAACAAATTTTAATCTCTTTCAAGGTATTCATCTCATTTGGTCTCCCCTAGGATACTGAAACATTCCCTCTCAATTTGATGTGAGGAAGCACCTAAATCACTAGCTATTGCAAGCCTGCCAAGTCTAATTTAATTTTTKTTCTGTTTAATTTATTAATTCCTGAGACGGAGACCATAATATAAAGAACCAACCACGGCTGCAGTTAAGTAATAGAGAACCAGAAGTGAAAGAAAAACAGTATGAGCTATTCTTTTATTGTGACGAGACAAATCATTTCATCTATTTTCTGACATAAAAGACAAGAAAGGAAAAGGAGAGTCTAACAAATAACACAAAGAGGAGAAGGAGCAGAATGGAGTGAAAATTTTCCAAATGTCAGAGGAAATTAAATAGTGAACTTTAAAGGAAGCAGCACCCATTTTGCTCCGTAGAGCCTTCTCAAAGCTGTCATGTTGGGAAAAATGGAAAAGCTCAGAARTGCTTTTTAAACCTGTTTGTGTTAAAGTTTGGATTTCTTAGACCTGTCGGCAGCAGGTGTCTTCTTTTCTTAATATTCATTATTCATGTAGCCTCACAATGCATTTCAGTTTATAAATGAAGAGGTATACAAGCCCTTCTCCACTGCATTAAATAGATGAAATATATTACTGCCTTTGAGCTCGTAATGCCATAGCTGTAGCTTGAAAGTTATTTGCCTGCTACAGCTGATAGACATATGAGTTGCAAATAAGTTTTATTTTGATGAATGTACAGATGAACAGAGTTCTTCCATATGTCCTCATATTTTACTGGCTTGTAATGTACTTTCTTATATTATTCTGAAATACTAGGTCTCTTCTTCATATCTCAAACAAATCAGTCAAATAGAAATATGTTTCATTTTCTCTCAACATCATTTTCCACTTATAGTAACGTGTGCAGGCCTAATCCTGTTAGTTACTGAGAGATTCAGATCACACTAGGCTGGATCTTGAGGTCCTTAGTCTTTGTTCAAGMCAGGTCCCACTGACTGCAGTGCAATAACTGCATGAGCCAGGCTTGAGGTAAATCTGAACTCCCAATCCTGTTTCACTGAAAGCAGTACAAAGTTTTTGTYATTCATCTCAGTGGGAGCTGAAGGAGGACTAAATTGTAACCTTAGAATTTTACCCATTAACATCAATGGAATTGGAAGGTACAGCAACTTGCAATATACGTTATTAAAAAATAGAGCCAAACCAGTAAGTCATTTCTCAGTGTGAAGTGCTGCATTTTAAAGGGGCAAACTCCTCCTGGACCTGAGCTGCTGTAACTCACATGCTGAGAGATCCCTACATGAATAAGGATAGCTCAAAAGATAAAAGATTGAAGGATTACGTTCCTAAACCATTACCAGAGGAGTTTTATTTATATACTTATATCTCCACTTTGTAACAGTCTGATAATGAATACTAATAGGGGGAAAAAAGTGGATGCAGACGTTCAGGTATGTTCAGTTTTTGGCAATTCCTGTTGCCTTTGAGCAAGGAGACACAGGGTATCTTCCTGAACCCTGAGTTTTGCATAGTTAGGTTTATATAACCTTCTCCATGAGACACACTCTGAGACCTGCTGCAGTCATTCTGAGTACTGGGCTAGGTCCTATTTAGCCTTTTCTCCTACTAATTTGTATGGGAGTTTGGTAACATAAGGAACAGACTTCTTGTATAAGCCCAAAGACTTCAGTGAGAATAATAGATTAAAAGAGAGCTTGAGCAAACTGTGCTATCAGAATAGGCGTAGGAAGTTACTGTGCTGTTTTGTTATGAGTTTATGCCAATCTAAGGTTGTGCTGGGTGTTTTTCTCTASCTATGTGTTCTTCCTGCCTACGTGAGCAATTGTGAGGTTACATGTTGAGTCAGGTTGGCTCATTGAGCCATATGGACCCTGACTCTACTAAAAATGTGACTAATTTTCATCCACTTTTCATCCATAGACTTTCTCCTTTCATTTACTTGTATTGTTAAGAGAGAGGTGTCAGAGACATGGTACATTGGTCCACTCTTTTTCTGCTACTTGAAAATGAACAAACATAGAAAAAGCTTCCAATCYATCAGTTGAATTTTCACTATTTGTTCCTTCCCTATAAAAAACTCAGCAAAACATATAGTGATCTTTAACTCTCCTCGAACACAAGCTTCTGAATACACATTTAATTTCCTATTATCTTTCCATGGCTGAATTTGTACAATACTTGTATGTCCCTGGGCACACTGCATGGAATTGCAGAGCAACCATACATTGCATTCATACACACTATGGATCCAGTGACTGACACTCTGCATCTGGACTTGAGATTATGGTATAGAGGTACTCAAACTTGTTATAGCTTGGTTTATTCAGAAATGTAAGTCCAGTTCTTCAGATATGCTGAATGTCATGACACAGCTCAATAGGTACAGGCTGTGGGCTGTTTAATTTCAAACTGGGATGCCAGGGCATAGCCAGAGATTCAAGTACTGAACAGGTGAAGATTCAGTGAACCCCTGAACACACAATAACATCGCTTTCATATATACCACCCTTTGTCCTGTAGGTTTATTCCAATGAGCGAAATTGCCTGTGTTCCTGTGGTTGCAAGATTTGAGTCTTTAAATGGGACAATTTTCTATGAGAGTATGCAGTTGTGATTAATGACTTTTATGACAGATCTTTTATGGCTAAAGATATTTATCAGGCAAGGTTAGACTTGCCTATCATTTCAGTGCAAAATATGAATTCTGAAATGCTAAAAGACTCCTGAAAGTGGCTGGAACAGAAATACACATATTGCAAGAGGTAGTGAAATAATAATAATCATAAAGACTGCAGTTAAACAATTGTTTATTTTAAGCCTGGCAGATCAGGGATTTTGAGACTTTATTTTGAGAAAACTGAAACTGTGTTTAATTTTAAGGTACTTCAGATAGCCCTAAATCTCTCTGAGCTTGCTAGACCATGCTGCTTTTGAAGTCTGAGACTGCTAAGCATTGCTGCTGGTAGGGTGTTACAGAACTGAATATCTCTGAGTGCTTGAACTGGTAAGTGAACTTTCCAGACAGGAGGCAAGCTTCTGTTGGAATTAATAATACTTGTATTCCTGTAGAAATTTCCACTGCATTAAAACAATGCTGATTTTCAGTTCTGATTTTGAGATTGCTGAAATGACACCGCTGCTAGCTGAAGTTATATGGTCTGCATAAGTCTTGCTCCTGAGCCACACGAGTCTGGTTTTAACACATTTTCTTTATATGGTATGATTGCACCATTTCAACCAGAGTAATACTTTTTTCCCCACTCAGAACGAGTTATATTGTTTCCCTGAATTAGAACTGGAAGTGACACTGTCATCTCACAAGTTCACTTTGCTCAGTTATAATTAGGGGATTGTAAAGTAGGTGGTATTATTCTGTGTGTAAGATTAAGATTTCAGTGGAAAGAGTTGCAAGGCTGTTCAGTAAGGTGTGATACAGAGTGCATTTTATAATAAAATTCTGCTTATAATAGCTTTCATGAGTATCTTTTGTAAATATTAATGACTTTTTTTAATGCATCTTCCAAACAGTTTTACAGAAATATTAGAAATATTTTAGTGTATTTCTTTTATTACCAAAACCACAGTTATGTTTTTTTGCTGTGTATCAGATGACAGATTTTCTACCTTGTTGTAAAATACACAAGCAATTGTTTTCAAATCGCATGATTCAGTTAGCAGTGGTTACATTCAGAATTGTTACATTCCATATTTGTGTATGGTATTCAGCCTTGAGGTGAATATTGAACAGAAACATGTGGGTTCTGATCATGAATTTTTATGATTCAGAAAACAATGTCAGTTATCTATAAGGACATGACTCTGCTGCAGCATGAGTGAAATCTGTTGAGCTAGAGTAAAAGTGATGTCTTAGATTCTATAAATCTCTTGCATCTCAAAAAAAAAAAGAGGTCAAGGGTGGAACTGGTAAGGGTGCTAATTTATTCATGGTGATGAAGGGGAAGTTAAAGCATAAATAGATATGAATGTGGTGTTCCCTTGTAGTGCCATTTTGGATTGATTAGAGGAATTTAAGGATCTCTGTATTTTCTGTTTGTATTTCTTTTTTTTTTTTTTTAATGAACCTTTTATTTTAAAACTGTTGTTTTATGTTGGTATATAGCCTTTCTAGCAGCCTTTAAAAATACGGGGTTTTATTATTTACAGACAGTTTCTATAATCGGAAGAGTTGAAGCAACAAAGTAAACTGCTAAACCTCGTTCATAACACTGTGAAGAAAAAATAATTAGCTCTTAGTTAGAAGACAGAAGAAGATTAATTAGTTTCTGAAGTCATGATTTTGGAGAACAAATTACCATGGAGAGTGAGTTTGCAACCATTCAGTTCAGGAAGACACAGCTTATATATTGTGCCTGTGAAACCTAGTAAATAAATGTGTCGCTTTAGGTATCTCAAAACATGCAGAGAACTCAATGACCCATAGTCAGCACAGATATCATCTGTCTGCTGTGAAGTGATTCTGCTTCCAAAGGCACAATACAAGTCTAGTTAAAAGCTTCTGTTTGCATCAGAATTGTGTAAGGGCATGTGCAGAGGGTGGAGAACTTTGTTGGAGCTCATGGCTGGTGTACCACAGACTTTTGCAATGAATCTTTTGATCAGGGCTAGGAATTTCTACTGCTATATCAAAGCAAACAAAAATAGTATTTATCCTTCACCAGAAAAATTAGGAAGTGTCTGATGTAACTTACTTCAGACTGAATGAATATTAAAACTGAAGTTAGATTTTTGTACAAGACCGTTTATGAAATACTGTCTATCAGCAATAAAATAAACATGAATGAAAGGACTCCAGGAGTAAAGAATGATTCTAAGATGTAGAACTTTAGCTAGGCTATGCTATCCTGATTAGATGAGCTAATGTTATGATACAGCTAATCCAGAGCACAGGCTGAGCTGGGGTTATTGAACTCTAGATGGCTGGCATTTGTTTAGTCAGATTGCTTCCTTTTTGACTCATTTGAAAGGTTAGCTCTTTAGCTTGGCCTGTATTTAAAAGGAAATTTTCTTTTTCATTCYTTTTTTAAAGTTTTTCACAAACAACATCTTTTTTGGAAGGGAGGGATGGAGATATTTCCTTCTACCTCCAAATACAGAGCTCCTTTGATAGCCACCTCTCAATTTAATTTTTCAAAATGATATTGATTTTGTCTGTGTGCCAGGTTTCTTGCCAGTTATCACTTCAGATACTGATGTCCCTTGGTAGAGAACAGGCAGTAATGTCAGCAACAGGAAGAGGCAAAGGCAGTAACAAAAGGCATCCTGAAACAAGGGGTTCCTTTGATAGGACAAGCTAAATACCTGAAACAAAAATCTAACATCTCTTCTCTTTATTTTTAACAAGTCCCTTGATAAATAATGGGGAAGCTTAAGAGTGAAATCTCCAAATGTCAGCTTGTCTGAAATAGCATCCTGAACACTTCATCACTTTTAAAAATAAAATAGTCCCTGCAGGATAAGTAAAAGAAAGCTCTCCATCGCCAGTGGTTTGCCCTCTAAGAAGTAAAGAGCTAACCCAATTAAAGATAGGTATACATTATACAGTATGTTTGCTAATTTAACCCATTAATGGCAGTGTGTGGCAATCATCTGTCAGTGAAGGAGGGGTAATCCTTAATAACTGAGTCTTGATTCTTCATCTGTAGGCATTGCACTTCTTTTCAGATATGGAGGCTCTTCACTCCCTTCTTGATAAAGGTGGCTATAGTGCACTGTGTTTAGAGGGAGAGACTGTTTGACAGGACTAGTTAAAGAGAGTGTGGTAATACCGGGGGTTAGCCACTAAAATATTACATTGGTCATTCCCATGATGAAGAAAGACACATGAGAACATCAGATTCTTTGAAAACTTTTTTGTGACCATTCTCAAAGAGATGAATAAACCCAAAGAAAAGAGCAACAAAAATAGTAGGGATTAATTTTTCGTACTGTACACAGATCAGTCTTTCAAGTAGTATTTGTCACAAAGCAATATAAAGGTCCTTCCTGGCCCTTCATCTGGTTTCCTGCACTACTGMAGCACCCAGACAGTGGGCTGGCTCATTTAGAGCCTGACTAGAAAATAGGCGCTTTTTTGTCATTCATCACTCCCACAGCCCAAACAGAAGCAGAGCTAACTCAGCTCTATGTGTATCTATTCATGTAGATGCAGTCAAAGTCCTGTTTTCAAAATGGATTTAGTYGTCTAAATCCCTTAACTTTAAATAAGGCTCATTTCCCCAGGTATAAATGTGACCTTTGCTGATTAGACTTGCACTCCTAAGTCACTTGAAGTATTTAGTCCTAGTGTCTRTAAATTTGGCAATACCGATGTATATTTTAGCAGGAGAAATAATAAAAGCAAGTTTGCAGGCATGTTTTTATGCTAAGCTCCCCCCCTACATGTACTACCAGGGATTTATAGAAATTATCTTCATAATAATCTACCTTTGCGGCCTAAAGGAATTATTCCAAGGGATGAGAATTTAGTCCAGAATCCAGACAATTAGTCCCTTTGTGGATTTTCTGATGGTTGCATATCTGTAAGGATTCTGGATGAGACAATCATGTAATATTAAATAGACCCTGTATTTGGTAAGAGCAGTCAGAAGGTAATGACTTTCTTTGAAGTGTCCAGCTTGAAGGAAGCTTTGATACTTAATGTGTCGTGTCATTTATTAAGGTGATAAAGCTGATGTTAGTAATTGGCTAAGTCCTGTTTGAAGTTCTATGCTGGTTTAAGGTATTAGCCAACAGTTAAATAGATGTGCTGTTTTCCTCTTTCACTGTATGTGACCTTACATACAAAAAGATTCGCCTGGATATGTCTGAAACTTCTTTCCAATAACATAAGTGACTGGATGTATTCTACAGTCTTGTACAGTGTTACATTTTATGCTGGCTATTCTCTTTACTACTGTAAGGATTAATAATCCAAAATGCTGTATATATTTAGTATATTGAAGTTGACTTAATACCAGTCTTCACACTGGGGTAATTTTCGTTTCCAATAGGGAAGTAGTCCCCAATCTAGTAAACACCTAAATATGTGATTAAATGCATTTGTGGGTTTTCCAGTTGGCTTTAGTGGGGCTGCTTTTATTTTATAGCTCTATAAGCCTATCTTTGCAGGCTGAATTAATGCACGCTACCTCTGTTGTGTAGAGTCCTCAGTGATTTTATACTCTGTGTATGAGTGTGCATGGTTAAACTGTTTCCAGACACCTTGAATTTTACATAGTGAATCTTCTGAGAGAAACACACATCACTAAAACTCCATGAAATTAAAATATAGGCATATAGGTATGCTAATATAGTATACGATGTTTTTTCCCGAATGTTGTTGTTTAGCTTCAATGTCATTAGTCAAGCACAGCTGATATCTTGGGCGAGATGTGAAAATGAGCATCTCTGYCATTTATATTGGAAAATAAAGAGAATGGGAAGGGAGAAAGATGTGCTCAAGCATTTATATTGCTAGTGATAAAAAAAGATAGAATGCTTCAATGGTTTCCTGCTCCTTGAAGATCTCTCCATGTATGAGTTTTTTCAGGTGGTTTCAAGGCAATGATCAGATGAGTAAACACTTAGCAAAGACTAGCAGCAAAATGAATCCTCTTTCACAGTGAGATAATGAAAAGAAAAGAAGCAACTAGAGTGTGTCTGTCTAATCTAGTTCTCCAGAGGTAACCAGTCACACAGCTTGGGCACACGGAGAGAGAAGAGGGTAATTAGGACCTGATGCTTGAGAAATAGCTTGGAAATAGGAAGCAGTGGAAACATTGAAGTAGAAAGTTCAGTCTATACATGAAGAAGTACTCAGCACTTGCATTCAACGTGGCAGTTTAATGGTCCACATTCAGCTAGACCAATGCACAGTGTATTGCCTAAATTTACTAGGCAYCTTTGGTTTGGCCTGGAAGCTCGTGAGGTGGTGTGTTCTGCATGTACMCACACCAGACCCATTCTGAGCAATTTAGTCTTTGAATCCCTTTGGGGACGTGCTCTCATCTGGGAGAAACACATGATGGAGTCTGATGTTCCTGTTCCCAGGATTGTTAATGGGTTGTACATTAAAGCATTAGGAGAGGAGGGACCGCAATGTGGGATGGCCTCTTCCTACCTATTCCTGGAGAAGTCTTTCTCTTTGTTCCCTTTTGGCCCTATGAGTCTGGTATTCCTTTGGATTCAGTGTTACAACCTTAATAGGAGTTTTAAGTAAACAGTGTGTGGTTACCTGCAGCCCCAGAAAATCTCATGGTCTAATGGTTAGGATATTCTTGGGAAGGTGMGAGATAAGGATTTGAATCCCCTTGGGCTATGAGGAAGGATTTGAATTAAGGCTCTAACTTCTTTTGTGAATACTCCAGTCATTAGGTTATGATAGAAAAAGTGCCATCACTATAATTTCTTGCAGTCTTTAGGTAGGAACCTAAGTTCTGGAGATGGGTGAGCACATGTGCCTTAGCGTGGCTCAGGCATACTCTGTTCTCAGCATACAGGGTTTTCCATGTCTCATCCCAGGGATATAACCCAGGAGGTTATAATTTTGTTTTTGGATTCTAATCCTAGAATCAATAAACTAACATCCAGAGATAACATCTCTTGTACTGGAGGCTATGTCTTTTTTCTTCCTTCTTATTTTTTTGTTGCTTGCCTTTTTCARTAGTTAGTAAAAGGGCGTTGTAGTAGAGAGGTGTGGATCAAAGACACTGGCCTTTTCAAAAGAGATATTGGCTAATGTACGTATAAATTCATTAGAGGAATGAAATTTGAAATCAGGAGAACATGCTTGACAGAAGGGCTCTGTTGTTAAGAAAGGGTTTGATTTTTGTGAGGCAAAGAAGTTGTTTTAAGTAASGGAACATTCTTAGAGCAAACTGAGAGCTGTGGGAATGATTATCATCTCACTGGGGCTTCATGAAGATGGCAATTATGGGAAGACATCTGTTAAAAGCATGCACCAGAGACCCTTGTGAGCAAGGAACAGAAGTTTCTGTGCTAGGAAGGTAAGGAGCAACACTGACTAAAATAAATAGCAGGACAGATGTGCCTGAGAGAACCCTGTGAGAAATTATTTTTTTATCTGTCAATTCTTATTTGATGTGTTCTAGAAATTCTGGTAAAAGTTAACTCTGTAAAACAGGCAAGTAAGGTCACCTCATAGGCAGCTTGAATTTAACTCCGATTCCTCCGGAAGGAAATAACTGACATGCAGACTAGGATAGTTGTCTAAGATGCAGGTCAGATGAAAGGGGCTTGTTGCAATGTGGGTATGCAAGCAAGGAAGGTGGGAAAATCATTTCAAATCTAGATCGTGGGGAGGGAAAGGGACCGCAAATGAGTATTGGTACCAGATATAAAGGACGTGAGTCACTGTACAAAGAAAACAGAGGGTGGGATCYACTTGCCTATTCTTCAGTCTTTAGTAGGCCCTGTTGGCTTCCAGCTCCTTCTCCAGAAGGATCACTAGCTAATCTGGCTTTGGCTTCTTTTAGTGTATGCAGGTTGGGAGCTTTGCATCTGGCTCCTCTTATCTCAGTGTGTGGCCAAGCARCAGCTGGAACTTATCCCATGTTTTTGTAAGTGCTTATCTATAGATAGGGTCAGAATCCTTTTTCTTGCTCCTGTCAGTGTCTGCAGCAAACAGACTGGGAAATAASTAATGCTGCGTGCCATCTTAAGGTGGTTTCTATAACACTGTATTTATATTTCAGTTTTGGGAATTTTATCTAAGGAATCCTTTTGCTGAAYTGTATTTGCCTCCTTTTGAAACTGTAATGACTTAATAAAATATTAAACAATTATTCTCAAAGGAGGAAAGAAAAATGGCAGAGAAGCTCCAGAGATTTGACTAAATTAAGTCACTTTTTTATCGTTTGCACCGTCTTCATCCAATCACCTTCTTAGTATTTTATGTCTTCTGCATTTAGTTTCATCATTTTTGTTTTATTGTTTTTCTTAATCGAAGACCAGAGTGGAGGAGATATCTATGCTTTTTTTTTGTTTGTTTAACCTGGCAAAGATGTTTAATTTGTTTTATATGATAAATATATGACAAGTAAGAACTACAATGATGTTATATTTTTTTCCTGCTCTTTTTACAGAATAATGTCATACACTATTCTAGGTCAACACTATCAGCTCTTATTCTGGAATCACTGGTGTCTACAACAGAAATCTCTTCAACCATTTCAGAAGCTTACTACAATGTGTTTATTGTTAAGTGAAAATTAAGCTACAGAACCCTTATAAATATTGAAAGAAATTTTGCATCCAGACTGTAGTGTTTGAATCTGAATGTTAGAGAAATTATAGCATATTTGGATCCAGAGTTTTTGTTTGGGAACGAGCTATTGTGGACCCTATAATACACAAATTGCAAGTAATGGAAGTATTTTTTAAAAGTTTCATTGAAGAAAGACTAGCAGAAGAAAAGGCAGAAATGGCAGTTTTTTAAGATTAGATCCATAAAATATGGCAGCAAGAGATTCAAAATACCTGAAAATATGAAGAACTAGTGCACAGATTGTCTGATCATCATATTTTAGATAAATAAAAAACCATCATATTGGGTAGAAGGAGATGAATCAATACTGATAGATGAGTTCAGAAGCCATCCTACGGCACACTCTCTTTGGCCAAGGGAAGCTGTTCTTCACCGTGCCAGAAAGGGACATTGGCTGTTTTTTTATAAGTCCTCAGAGCCCATGACTCCTGAGATTGGGTTTGTAGTAACTTTTCYGAATTACTACGTGAATACTTGACTTGTTGAACTCCAAGAGTATATGGCAGTCATGCTCTAGAAAGAGGTCTGTGTGCATGTTATAGTGTGCAAGGATTCAAATGGATTTAATAGACCACACTGTAAGAGACAGACATAATTGAAATGTGAGCTGSTTTATTGGTCTTCTCTGTAATGTCTGTCTTTGTGTAAAGCTRTTCTGCTCATTTTGCAGAAGGGTTTTAGTTTAGTGTGTTTTATCTGTCTGACTGCATTTTGTGCCCTTGAACATATGCTTATTTATCTTTTTATTGTTTGACTGTTTAACAGGGTTGGGTTTTTCCCCCCCAGAAAAAGTAGTAGCTAAAGCCTCAACACATTGTGTCTTCTGTACAACTACTTCAAAATATTAATGAAGTTTCATATCACTGTTATTTTGCAACTTCATAACTGATTTGGAGCATCCATATATTTCTCCCCCTGCTTTGTAGTAAAAACAACAGTGGTATGTTAGCACCGAAAGTTTGAGAGCTTCTATAGGAAATTTAAAATGAAATTGTGAAAYTGCTGTTCTCTAATATATCAGATTTATTCGCTCTTCTTTTTCCCTTGGGAGGTAGGTGAAGRAGGTTCTCTTTCATGGCAGAATTTCTCAGGTGAGCTTGGTGTCCTCTCCATCACTTCACATTCTGCGTAAATCTTTAAACATCGTTGTACGTACAATGCTTCAACAAACAATTCAGTTATTTCTTGCATCACTCACAATGTCCCATCTGCTTAATTTGCCCTTTGAGTCTTCTGGCTTTGACTTTAAAAGTGAGAGCGGATAGATACTTCAATGGAAATTTTTAAATCCCAGGAGATTGGAAGCATTTTCTTTGATTGGCATTCCTATATAACTTCTGTAGGGAACATGCACTGACCATGGAGACCTACCCTCTTCAACAGTATGCCAATCAACTCAACGTTTACTCTCCCTCTGTCTCTTCCAACAACATTACTATTTTATGTCCTATTCCATTTCACTAACAACATATTATGCTTCARTTAGTTCAGATTTAATTTAACTCTTTCCAGGTGCCAGTTCTTCTATCTCATCTTCTCCTTTGTGACACCTGCATACCAGAGAAACTTAGAAAGAGATTTTTAACCACAATTTTGTTGTTCAGCAACCACTACAGCATGAGATAGCTGTTCTCTTAGACCTAAACAAGAACATTTCATTCTTGGAGAGCTGCATTTTGCAGCCATAGTTTTGTTAGAGAGGAGAAGGTGTTACTGCATTTTTTTAATGAAGAAATGACATTTCAGCATGCTAGTTTAATTCCCTATTGGTTTCATAGCAGTAGAGTGATCCACTCTTGCACTTGCCATCAGCAAATCCATGAAGTTGCTAATTGAGAGAAGATTTACAGGTAGGGGTAACGTCTTTAATTAGACTGAGTATAGCTGGAAAAAAACAGATAAGCTCTCAGGCACATAAGTAGTTCTTTAGGTCTGAAACAGAAGCAGGAAACTTCAAAGTAAAATTCAAGTTGGAAGCAACTGCTCTGACTTAATTAAAGAATGACCTACAAAATACTTTTGAAAGATAAGTCTGGAAACTCAGATTCATAACTTAGTAAATACTGAAAACTATGGACTCACTGGAGATACTGTTTTTCTGGTCCATTATAACCTGCAAGTCCTGTTCCACCCCCAGCCCCCCCATTAATGTCACAGTGTTCCACAAGTTATAAATTACATGTAGCTCTTTCCCCTGGAAGGCAACCACCTCTCACCTCTCCTCCTTACTGAGTCTCTTTGACTCCCCAGGTGCACCTTCTTCTCCTGGATAGTCTAATACATACCTAATGAAATCCCAAGCAATTGTTCTTAATGTCTTAATTACAGTTCGCTTTACAGTTTTCTCCTTTTGTTTCAGATCTGAAAAAGGACTTGTGTGTCAGAAATTCGGTCTGCTTTTTCTGAACTTGCTGGTCTAATAAAAAAGTATCACCTCAATCTAAAAAACTAGTTTTGACTTTATTTTTGACCATATAGCTATAATAACCTTCCACCCTTATTGCCCCCCTCCCTGCAAAAACAGATTAAGGAAATATAAGGTTAATTTTTTTTAGTATTCTTTACATTATTTTGTGCTCSTCCTTTATTTAGTAAAGTGGTGCTCAATCATAAGCATGTTATGCTTGTGTACACATTAAACGTTCCTGCACTTTAGTGTAATACGAACAACTACTGGATTAAAMTGTTGTTTCACTTCTTTCTGAAATGTAGTGTGATGAATCAAAGCACATTTCAAGGGTAAAATAAGGGTTTCAGTTTTACAGTGTTACTGCATAAATCTGTATACCTGTAAATGACAGACTCAATATATTGAGGTCTTCTCCTTATTTGTGATATTCAGTTTCTTTCTGTTGTGAAGTGATGGAAAAAGAGAGGCAGAATCATAATCATATTCATTATGATGAGCCATCTGACAGCCTTGTGCATCTACAAGTAGCTTTCAAAATCCTGAGAAATTATTTCTCATTTCTTTACATAAACTGTTTTGATATGGGGTACAGAGCTCCTGATTTGTGTAACTGAGCATAGTAAAAGTCCATACTGCAGAAATGGATATAGCAGAGGAAAACCCATCCCAACATTGTTTTACATGCAAGAGTACACTGATTTGAAATCACATGAATCTAAAGTCTTATTTCTAATAGGAATGTGATGTGAATGTGGCTGTTATGTTATGAACATGAAATTTCTCCAGATTAAAAAACCAAGAAGCCAAGCCCTTGTAAGGGCTCTAAGGAATATAAGGCATTTTATTTTAATGGTTTTTTTTATACCTGAAAACACCCACTTAAAGAAAGTAAAACAGTTTTCCTGAACTGTTTACCAGCAACAGCTGGAAAACAATACTGTGAATTTAGAGTGTGATTTTTCAACAGTGTTACTAACTAACTTTCAAAGAACAGGTCCATTAACCTATTTAGAATGAAACTCTAATACTCCCAAATGCAGTTGATTCCATTTTTCAGTATCAGTCACGTAAATGATCCAATAGCTACACTTATTGTGAATGAAATTTACTGTCAAATCTTGAGGTATTGTGTATCAGGCTACAATCTATTCTTGTAAAAGAACCTGATGTTTTCTCCTATTACTTAGTTCTGGCTCATGCCTCCTCCATCAAAATCATTGTTGCATAGTCGAAGTGAATCAACTAAATTTAATGCCATTTTGGGAAATAGGTATTTGGACTAGTCCATCTAGCAGTCAGCTGAAGTGATAAGTCTCTCATTGTTTGTTTTTTGTTGTTTTTTACCACTAACCTTTGGTAAGAATAGTAATGGGAAAAAGTATGTTACCAAATACTTGAAACATATATGTATATCCTTAAGTTCTTACTGTTTTCAGACAGATTTGAAATTAAAATAAGATAAAAAATAATTAAATAATTTGGCACATAATCTACAAAATTTCAGTTGAATTACTTTTGATCTGCAGCATGCTACAAAATAGAAAAAAGTATGATAGTGTGCATATACATATGTATTCCACTGTGAAGGTACAATCTTACGTGCCTATAACAGAGCAAGTTTTTCAGCCAACAATTTCTGTAGATTATTTGTACAATGAAATTTGTGAAGTTCATCAGCGGTCACTACAAAAGTTAAAAAAGTTGAAATAAATAATGAATTAAARAAATAAAACTGGCTCATCTTTAAAACCTCTGACACAACATACATAAAGTCCAGCAGTCTGCCTGTCTCTCATCTTCTCCCAAACTCCCCGAATGGTACTTTCTGACACAACACTCGTACCAAGGTAAAAAATTATATTAATAATGAATGTCTCCTTACTTTCAAAAACCTAAAGGAATATTTCTCTGTAATTCTTTGTCAAAAGTAATAACTGTCTAGGAATCAGAAGCAGAGAAGAAAATAGCTTGTGGTGCTGTGAACATTTTGATGCTTGCTCGATTCTCTAATCGTGATTCAGTGCCTAAGGTCCACCATAAAAATGTATTCTTTGACCGATTTCTAAAGGGGGAATATCAATTGGTTTAAGATTTTTATGAAATTCATTTGCTTAACCRAAACCTAAACACAATGATAATTCAAATGTAGCTATTTAGCTTCCAGGGATTTTCTGAACAATTCTGTGTCCTAGGATTATTTCCAGGTACAGAAAATACAAAGCAGAGTGCTTTTTGTATGCAAGTAATAAGGTGTAGCCTATTCTTTTAAAAGACAGTATAAATAATTTCTAAAATATCACTTTAAAGCTAATATATTGGTACTGAGACAAGGGTATTGATGAAATAAGTATGCAGCATTCTGTACTTATATATTTTTTTTAAGGAATTAGGGTGTCAGTTTGGGGCTACTGATTAGGTGCTGGATGAGCTATATTCTTTTTTTCCCAACCCGAAGTTTTTCCTGACCCAAAGTTTCCGTCAAGATGAGCAACTGAGCTGAGCTGTTCTTTAATTCATGTTTGTTTTCAATAAAGTGACCAGGATAAATATCTCACAGGTTTGGGAGGCTTAACTTTTAATTTCTGTAAAACAGAATGAGCCCATGGATATTCTTGGGGAAATTCAGTATAAAATCTTTTATTYGCGTGCATTTTTGCTTATACTTTGTATGCCATGTTGTTTGCGGAATTCAGACTCCTGACTCTCTAAAGTTTTGAATTTCAATTTGCACGTATCATCTAAATACGCATTAAAATGCCACAGAGGCTGGAACTTTCTCAGGTACTAGAAAAACTGGCATACAAGCATTACTGGCAGGGTGCTCAGATTTGGCCAGAGATCGAGCTTTGAAATACACACAGCTGGTCCTTCCACCAGCATTGTCCTCCTGTTAGTGACAGGCCATGTGAATGCTTCCCCAGCATGCCTGTAAGCAGTTATTTCAGCTGCAGTCATTTCTCTACATGTACTCATGAGCGTTTTGTTGGCATCCTTTCTTTCCATATACTCACTCTGCTGACTTCTGTGGGATGAAAAGCCTAAGGGAATACTGGTTGCAGTGTTAGGACTTCCTTCTGAAGCAGTATCATGTTGTCCTCCATCACACTGATCACATGTATATTTATTTGTTAAGAGGAAATAAGTGGCAAGGGCTGTGAGTGTTTTGCTGGAGAACATTTAAAACATGTTTTGTCTTCAATATTATTTATGCAGTTGATGAGATACTTTTTTTTTTTTTTCCTGCTATGAAGGAAAATAAGATTTTTTATTTTTATCACTGCTTCMCAAAAAATAGGGCTTTTTAATCACATCATATGTATTTGGTTCTTTGACAGGTTGGCTAATTTTTTTATATATGACAGAGGCTTGGAAGTATCGAAATGTTAAATTCTGAATACAGATTTCTGGGTGGAGGAGAAAGACCCTATTAATATCCTAACTTATTAACCCCAAAGCTAATTAGTTTTCCTTTTATTAAATGTCAGAAACTTTACATGGAGGTTTGGAAACCAGGTTTCATTAGTTTTGCTGCTCACACATCTACTGGTTAACCTCTGGTAACAAGGAAAGGAACCTTCTTCAGCATTAGAAAACACACTCAATAATTTGCAGATAAAACAGGCAGGAAATTATTTGAACTAATGATGAGAAATGAATGAGGTTTTTTGTCTGTATCAGAGTACTGTTATGTTTAAAGTAATTCAAATTCAGTCAGTTTTGAAATTGGTAGGCTGGTCATGACATTGGTTTGGGTATCTTTATATTAGTAGGCTAAGTAAATAATTGGAGCACAGAAATAATCAAGGRTCCAAGGAAATCTAAGTCTGGAGTTTAGAGGTAAATTTTTTTGTGTCATTTAATATTAATGGGAAATCTATTCCAGCAAATTTAATCTAAAGGTCAGTCACATCAGAGACTTAAATAGAAAAACAATCCAGATTTAGCCCTGCCTATCCTGCATTATAAAAGTTGTCATTTATATAGTGCATGATCTAGAATGTTTGGAATTCCACTGACAACACTGTCCTTTTTGGAATAACCACCTACTTATGCAGAAGTTTGAAAAATATCTCACTAGTTAATGATGTCCAGTCTATCAACTTAATCTGAGTTTAGTTTTCTTCTCTTGCAGCCTATCTGCTCTAGCCTGAAGCCTCCCTTCATAGCCCCAGTTTCTCTTGTCAGTCACCATAATGTGAATATCCTTTTTTGAGCCTCGATGTTTTCAGGTTGTCCCTATTTTAGATGCTTTTGGAGACTTATAAATACCTCTCAGATAATTCAGAACAAACCTTGCTCARTCTTTTCCACTTGTAAGAAAGGATTACATTTCGGGTTCTTTATTCAATAAATACCAAATTTTTCAAAATATTACAATTACGTGCTTGTCAGCATCCAATGTTTGATCCCGTTYTACCCTAGCCCTGTTGAGTTGGGCAAAAAGGATGTGAAATGCTTCCGGAAGCATGAGAATACATTAAATTTGTATAGGCCAGATAAAATTATCACACAAGATAACAACTATCTTGTGAAGAACCCAAAGCAAACTGATAAATTTGAGATGAAGAAGAAATTGAGTTTATTCAAGGATACTTGAAAGCTTATCACTGAATTCTTTTTGAACCTTAAGGTATAAAAAACTACTGGTGGATTTAGGTTGAAGCATAATCCAAATATTAATTCAAAAGACTTGCTGCACTTCCCACTGAAACTGCTTACCAGCTGTTCTAAGGCTTCTCACTTAAGAAACATTGCCATACCAAATAAAGCACAGGTTGTACCTTCTGAGTGATGAGGATAATTCAGTGAACTGGGATATTGTCTCCTTGGGCTTTGTACAGCACATGGCACACTGAGCTACCCTGAGAAATCATACAGGCATACTAAGCCTGACTGTCCTTTATGTGTGTGGGGAGGTCTGGGGGTATTTTTTTGTTTGGGTTTTTTGGTTTGGTGGGTGGGTTTGTTTGTTTGTTTGTTTGTTTTGTTTTGGGTTTTTTTTGTTGTTTGTTTTTTTTACAATTTTAGTCCTGCTTTTCCTTTCTTTTCAGCATGCTTATTACTGCAATGAGGTGTTTTTTTTATACTTGACGTTTCTTGCTTTCATTGTTACGGTGACTCTGAGGTAGATACTACTTTATGTATGTGTGTATGTGAATAGACTAATTTATCTGCCTACATTTGGGCTCTATRTACTTAGCATTATAAAATGTTTCTACTTCATTTTTTCATTGGATTGTGAGACCAGCACTTCTGAAAAGTGTCTTAGTGAAATTTCATAGCTTTGTGTTAGGATGGGCTTTATCACTGTTGGTAGCTTAGAAMTTTAGCACAAAAATAGAAATCGACCTATAGCTCAGAGAGATGAGGCAGTCTTTCTRTCTCAAATGTCACTTCAGTCAAATCATTCTTGGTCTGAAATATTGTAATGCCTATAATTTTCCTATCTTCCTTCTAGGAAATATTAAGATTATATTTTATTCTGTAAGAAGCATTTGTTGCACTAATTCATTATTGGGAGGAGATGTAAACATTTTCAGAATGTGAAAAAAAGTATATTTTGTTCCCATAGACAATAGCACATACTTCAGCAAATGTGAATGTCTGGCCATCCACATATTCCTCAAGATATATATTATCTGCATTGCTCCTCTGGCAGAGTGAAAAATGTTTAATATAGGTTTTTTAAGGTGTGCGAACACTTTGGACTTCGCTTTCCTGTGAAGGTGTCTTTGAAGAGAGCATTTAATAAAACAGCGAAATACTTGATTTCTCCTGAAAGCTTTTCTACTTTTTCTTACCAGTGAAAATGAAACTTTAAAGTTATAACTTGTATTTTACTATTGGACATCTATAACCAGGYGATTTGACAAAAAAAAAAAAGAGAGAACTGAAGTCAGTTTTTAAGGATTTTTTCTAAGTTCCTACTGAACTTGTGTTTGGGGAGTGCAGCACTTTGGTCGATACCAGCTTTTGCTGGTTGCAGGCAAAGGAGCTTTTCATTCTCAACAGTTCTGATTTTTCCTAGACTTTTCCTAAGTGGGTACTACAGTAATCAGAGGCAGCTTGTTGGAATTGGTCTTGGATAATAATTTTAGTGTGTGCTTGAATATTTCATTTTGTTCTGATTTATGATGACTTTATTTACCTAGGCAATTTCAGTAATTTGGGGGTTGTGTTTTTAATGACTCTTATAGTTAAATGGAATTCCTAACAGAAGATAGAGAGGGAATTTGTGCTTTGACATATATAAATATCCATTAGTTATTTGCAATGAAATGTTGATCCAACATTTTGTTAGTGAAAAATAGGCTCCAGCAAGATGTATTTTGTGGATTGAACTCTTACATTTTACGGTGGTTAAATTTATAGAAATTGTCATAATTCATTTACTGTTATTTTAATAGTATTGGCCTATGCTCAGCCAGTAGAAGTTGGAAAACTGTGACATGAGTTCTTTGTCTACTTGCTGCTTGAAATTGTTCTCTGGTAACATCTTAGGACTTACATTGATAAGCTTAATCATCTGCAGTTAATATAGGATTAATTTTCTGTTCTTATTTACCTTAATCTCTCTTTRTTTTTTGTATTATCCACGTTCATGGGGTTTTTTTCCCCCTTCACCTTGCAAATAGCATTTGTTTCCACATTACCAAGTGATTCTTGTTCCCATGTCCGAGTATAAAGATGAAACATAATTAAAGGAYATAAACTAGAAAATTTTAGAAGTTGTTTTTGTAATCAACCCTTCTTTCGCAGAGATCACATCATTTTTTGTTATAAAATGGTCTGCTGTCTTGTTCACATTATCAAAGAGCATTGAACAGTATTACAGCTGTGAACTAATATAGCACTGATTCTATCTTTTTAGAGTCGCCTGGGGTATTTACTTTTTCTAATCCTATAATCCTATCCCATATTTGCAAATATAGGGCATTATAGCATATCATCAAATGGTGCTTGAACATTTATTAAATTAGTGTATTTAGAACATAATTGAATTACATTACATTTTGTGATGTAAATAATGTCTCATTCCACATTTTTGCTCTCTGTAAGGTTCATCTTGCATCCCTCATGCCTCTGAACAGTCATGTGCACTATTAGTAGCTCATGGAATGCATGACAGGGACCACGGTGAGGTGAGTGGCCCTGAGATTAAATCATGGCTCTGTTGAAATCAGTAGAAGTTATGTCATTGTATTCACTGGGTCTGGAATTTTTCTAATGTGCTGCAAGAGTTTGTTCTTGAAGAAAACATTGAGTCAAAACATATATTTTGAACTTCTTTGGGTTTGTTTCATAAGAAAGGGTTTTGTGGATGTTTTGCTCATTCCTKAACATTCATAAATCAGGAAATCCAAACTCATGTTATTTGCTACTGTGAAGAGATTATGACTTTCCTAAGTTTTCTCACATTTCATTGCATTCACGTTTTTTCAGAACTTCTGCATGTCTGTTRTTATAGAAGAAACTGGAGTATCATTATCATTTTGCATCTGGCTATATCTATATCAGGAAAACTGGGACCTGCGGTTGCCACAGGTGTGCATCACAGATAGCATTGATGGAAATTATAGTGTAGGCAGGTCTTGAGTCTGAAAATATTTGAAACAAGAGTGCTAATGGAATCACAAGTCATTTCACTGGATATAAAATTCTGCATCTTATTTTTAACACTGTTTAAATGCTCACAGTTTTGATTATCTTTATTGGAAACATCCTGCTAACGTGGCGATTTAGTGAAGTTGGATGCAGTTGTCTGCATCTGATCCTGCATTAACTTCAAACATGTTGCATAGCAATGTTTTTTATTTGAGGGTACAAAAAATTTCTACAATGATTATTTTGCTCAAGAATTCAGAATTGCCGTAAGTATAAATGGTCGTGTTTTTTTTTAATGTCCCAGTAAAGGGATGGTGGTGAGTAAATGTGTAATTGGTCACTACGAGTGATAGSTCTCTTCTCCATCCTGTATTGGTAGATATGTGGAATAACAGTAAGATACAAATATTAAAGAATGTAAATTTTAGTAGGCAGTCTAGATTTCTTCTCTGTACAGTTATTATGATATATATGTATTAACAAAGGAGTCAATTAACTGTTGGGATTTCCATCCGAGAGAATAGTTGATGCTTTGGTGTCTGTTTTCTCACGGATCTATATGGGAATTCAAAATAACAAAAACTTAATAGTAAATGCCAGGTTTCAAACACCTTTTATAAAAAAATGAAACACTGCATCTAATTCTAAAATGTTCTATTTAAATGCCTTTCTGCCAGTGGTTTAACACTTTATTCAGTCTAAATTGCATAATAATTACACTTTTAATAACATTTACTATTTTATGAAGTTAAAAAACCTAAAGCTAGGTGTTGTCATTCACAAAGACAGAGGATGAAGAAAAACTGTTCTTTTTCATAGACCTGTCAGATACATGCATTCAGCAGGACTGCTGCACATCTGACTGTGCTCGTGTTACCTTGCCGTTGTACTTGCATCTCACGAGCTTACAGGGCTGTTCTGCAACCTCCCCCTTTCACAGTAACCTCTGCTTCAGATGTGGCTGGTAAACCTCATCTGTGCTACAGGCGGTGCTATCTACTGGGACCTTTAAAAGAATAGTCTATTAACTACCACCTCATCTCCTCTTCCGGTCTCTGGTCATTTCCCATCATGTATGCCTATGTGCACCTGCCTCTCTTACATGACCCCACTTTGTAGGGGATTGGGAAATATATTACGAGGATTTTTTCATTCCTAGCCTCATTCATTATAACACTGAATGAATCAAACCTTGATATATCTTCTCATCTAGTCTTGCTAGAAGAAAGGAGAAAAAGCCAAACTTGCAGATGGCAGAACTGGTGTGAGATGCACAGTTCCCAAAAGAATGGCACTGATTGGCCTGTTAATGTTGATAACGTTTATACTGATAGGTTGATGCTTTTATATATTTGTGTGTGTACAATGTATGTTTATATTAGAGAAATTTCCTATTGGATAATATTTCAGAGGGATTTTTGAGCTAAAAGAACAAGATCCCTGATTTTTAAGGCTCTAACACCTGTCTAAATCAAACAAGTTTAGAAGTCCACCACTTGAATCTGCTTCTTGAATTTGTTCCACACCAGCTGTCTGAGCACACACACTTTGCTGTATCTTCCCTAGTGCTGTGGCATAGCCTCTYGGCTTTGAAATTCCCCACCTGCCACTTTCCAAATTGAAAGAAACCCTCCTGAGCCTTTAATCCATCTCACCTCCCCAAGGTTCCTGTTCCATGTGAAGGGAAGTACAGATGTATGTTAGGCACAGTGTGCTGTCACGTGTTGCTGGTAACTACAAGAAGTTAAGAGAGTTGCAAATTAATGTGGGGTTTTGGGCAATTGCATACCTGTTTCTTTAAACCTTTATGTTATTTTAAAATATTTGAAAGGAAAGAGTGACGGGGTTGTTTTTTAATGGCCAAACATGAAAAGTGATTAAATGTTAGGTGGAAAATTAACTCTCTTGGGGGTGGTGGTGGTGGTGGAAAATAGTTCTGCATAACATGTAGACATAATATTACTGAAATGGAAAGTTTATTTAATAGAAGTTTTCACAGCCCCTTGTGGTGATTCAGAGGGAAAAGGTCATATAAAAACTGTGGTGATGTTTGGCACCCAGGGAAAAGGGCTGAGCTTTCTACTGATGAAACTAGAGAGAACAGTCATGAAATTGAGGGGTGGCAGCAGGGGAACCTGCAACACCAACAGACCTTTCAAAAGATTAGCCTTGGAATTTGGTATGCTTTCATCTGGGTAGATATTTTTGGAGCAGCCACTGCTTATGCTGTAGTTGAATTAGGATTACTTCTTCTGTACTACCAAGAAATTATGGTTTTATTGAAATTAGTGATAAAGTTCCCATCTTTCCAAATTGAGACAGGATTTTACCCATTTTGTTTAAAGAAAATTAACTTTAAATTATTTAGCGCCTTCAGTTTTACATTACGTTGTACAACTGACAGTTTCTTATAATTGATAGTTTTCTAGATCAAATGTTCTGTGAAATGCCATTTTATGCAGAGGTAGTTGAAGCAGGTCAAATTGCTTCACTTAGTCTTGTTTTCTTCATGTATTTCAGCGACTAGTACATATTGACAGACTTAATTGTGATTGCTTCAAAAGCTAGAGGCTACTTATTTTGCCAAAGATTTTCCATATAAACATGACATTAATAATGTGTATTTTAATTAAGTTGCAGATAGCTTTTTAGTAGGCTATTTGCTGAAACTGACAAGAAGAAAACAATAATGATTGAGCTGACAGAAACAGAATTTGTGAAAAGAATGAAGTGTTTTATTTAACACAAAATAACATGTGAAGAGCATTTCAGACTTTGATAACAGCAATGTGTCAGTGAAGCATGTGGAGTAAGTCTTCCAAAAACAGAACTTACAGCCTTGGTTCTTAATTCTCTTCACTGCCCAAAGATAATTAGTGGCAGATCCTAGATCCTTCCTGGAAAATATTTCTTTTTATGGGTGAAGTGGGCCTTCAGTCCTGGTCCTTAATATGTGGCTAGTGATTTTCCTGTTTTCTTGTGAAGCAATGTGCACAGTCATAGTAGTTTTGATGTAATAATTGATTTCATTTACTAATTATATCTAGCTCATGATTACAATAAACAATGTTAGTACTTGCCAGTGCACTGCTAGTATACTGCCCTATCTACCACAAAAGGATGGCTGGGCTGATGCATTGTGATTTTTCTTTTCTCTACAGTAAAACATACAATGTTTGTAATGGTGTAGATCTCTGCTCTCTTTGTGACAGACTGTATTTGTGGGTTTTGTCCTTCCATGTAAGTTCTGAGTTGATTATCTGTGTTGGAAATATTTTAAGGAGACATAGGGGCCTTTGATCTAAAAATCCATTGCAAGATTGACAGTTTGCAGTTCACCTCTCCAGGGACAGGCAATAGTTGGAGCACAGAATGTGAAGGCTTAATGAATGGTTCCRGAACTAATCACTCTTCATTTTAGGTAGATAGGGGGAAAAAAACCCCATACATATACGCCTTTGTTACTTTGTAGTATCGTTCAGGCTCTGGATCAGTGTCCTGCCAGGGTTTGAAGCTCCTTTACTTAACTGTTTCTTCTTCAAATTGTGGCCTACTCAGCCTAATCAGGTTCCTCAAGTTTAATCAGTCTCAGCTGAAAAATCAACAGAAAAACACAAGAAAAAAAAATCCTCTGCATTTAGAAATCATTATACTTCTATTTTTAAAGCTCTTTTTAACCTGCTTTAGGATTGGGACCGCATAAAATTTCACACCCCCCCCCATTTATGGGAGATAAAGCTATACAGTGAGGAGGGGGTGGGGATTATCTCTACACTTCTCGAGGACTTGAAAAGCAGTTAGGAAAGAATGGTCAAGGACTTGGATGTCTGCTTTTTTTTTTAGCATGACATTATGTTAAAGCCTCATTTAAGTAATAAAGAATAAATGAGTTTGTAATTAAATATATGCAAAGCTTTGAAGAACTTTTGTGTGTTCATTAAGCTTCTGTCTTTCCATAGGGATTATGTATGCAATTCTATACATTAAAAAGTTAAACAAAAAATAATAGGCCAAAGACATGAATTAAAGAAGTCCCCTATTTTTTTTCCTTTGGTGGGGTAATTAACATAATGAATTGACACTGGCAATTTTTCCATACTGTACCTTAGTGAAATTGATAATGGTTTATAGCGGGGGAAAAAAAAGTATTCTCAGAGACTCTAGCATGCAAGGACTAAATAATAAAATAGAGAAGCTAAACTTCTAAAATTTTTTAAAAAATTAAACATGAAGAGTAATTTGTTTCCATCTGAAGATAATATTATCTATCCTTCAAGGCTGAGTGGATATAATTTCCCATCATATAAATCTCTTGACAAATAGTGCCCTTAGGCAGTGTGACACTAATAACTGTTCAATTAGAGACTTTTAGCTTTTCAAATGGCCAGTCATTGTTATGCACCTCGTTAATAGAAATAAAGGCATAGTTTAAACACATAGGAAAAATATTATTCTTTTGAAGATGAGTTCGTCTTTACATTTAATGTCTTTTGTAATTACTTGTAATATTTTTTAATAATAATGATTGAATTCCCTTTAATAATAATTGTACTCTAATCTGATTGTCTACAGAAAAAGGAAGGAATTTAATATTCGAACATTCACATTTCAAATAATATGGTAGCAATATATTTACCTTTTTGAAAAATTATGTTCATTCTACCTATATAGTTTCAGTGTATTTTAAATATTTCTAACAGATCAAACTTATTCTCTGAACCAATGTAGTCATCAAATAGTTAAGTATTATACTACTGATCTTCTGGACCTCGATTCTTGATTCTCAGTCATGCAATTTAAATGTACTGAAAATAGGCTGAAACTGATGATCTGATAACTCCTACAGGTCAGGAAAATTCTTGGGAGACACAGACAACTGTTGAAGGTGAAATGGAAAATGTCAACTATACTTTACCATGTTGTTACYCTTTTAGTATAACATAAAGGTGTGAGGGGGAACAAAGCTAGAACTCTCTTGCCCTGAGAAAGTTTGCTTGCAGAAACCAGGAGGCTCAGTGTTATCCAAATTGCCAACCACAGTCATATGGTAACTAAAATATTTCACTCCTTGCAAATACCAGTCAGTGTCATTCATCCTATATCACTGTATTAATTATAATGTGTTGCTGTGTTTAGATCACTATATATACATATAATATCTATTGTTAAATGAAGGAAAATGCCCTACCCCCAGGGAGTTTGGAGTCTGATGATTTAATCTGTAAATACATACTGCTTGTCCTACTGCACGCCTTTCGTGTTTTCCCATATGCTTTATTAGCACAAGGCAAAACAGCACTTTTTGTATGAATATACTGGAGTCACAATGTTCTGTTTGACATTATCACTACTGAAATAGGTTTATCTGAGAGAAGATTGAGTAACTGTTTCCTAAAATTGTCTATTGTCAATGTATTTAAAAACAAAATATGATTGATTTCAGAATGATCAGACATGGACAATTGGGAACAAGGTCAGATAAATTTTATCTTACAGTTAAGCCTAGATTGCCATTTTTTGGGAGGATAATTGCAATTTGTATATTTATTTGTTTAATGTATCTATGACTTTTGACTTGCTACAGTTCTTCACTGCTTAGGTAAATTTTGGAAGAATTAGAGCACTTTCGAGTGAACCTCCGTGATTCCTGTGAAAGGTTGAGGGCTCAGGGTGGGAACATCAGAGTACAGAAAATTACRGTCTTCAGCCTAGGTCAATACTCATGGAGTATTTTACAATAGTAGCCAAAAGAAAACAGGGATGGTGGTAAGATTACATCTRTGCATGGACATACTTGAGTTTGACTTGGAAATTCTCTGGTTTATTCTATTTCTGACTCTATTGATTCAAAATTCCTCTGACTATCATACATCTTTAACATAGGCATAAGCACTGGAACTAGAGTTTATTAAATGCTTCCTTTGAAAKCTAGACACTTATGATATTTGGTTCTATTTGGATCTCACTGAAAATTCAAAATGTAGATTTGATCTGTTGCAAGACTTACTAAAGCTTAGTTGTGTGTGAACCTGAATGAAACTGATTTTTTTAAATTAGATTTGCATAAGATTTGAGCCTGATACAGAGAATTTGTTCATGTAGACAGAAACTAAAATAAAAGTTTGGCATGAACCTTTGGAAAACAAAATACAATAACACGCTGGTTAGGTCGCAGACGGGGTGGCTGTTGCTGTGGTTGTCATAATCTAGGTTTAGGAGAATACCTTCTTTCCAACRTCAGTATGCATTAGAAGTAAAATAGCAATATTGAGTGATAACTAGCTACTAAGGCTGTGCTTATATTTCTTAATAAACTCATCTAGAAGGCTCCCAAAAGAGCATGGCCATAAAGCAAGTTGGCTGGCATTAGTAACACAGGACCTCATTCCCACTTCCAAAAACAAGCTATCATACAGGCAGGTTAAGAGTTAAGAATGTCTGCTCACAGCTGGAAATGCAGCACTGGGAACTGTGTATAATATTAGAGCTTGCTTAAAAAGATTTGAGATCTACTTTGAAACAGGGTGATATTTCTGTGTAATTTACAAACCTTTTCAAAATCAATACAGCCACCTCAACTTCATCTAACTTTCAAATTTTTGCATTTTTGACATATTTTCAAAATTATCTCCTAACTCTTTTGTAATAATTCGCATTGATTGCACACACTTCATCAGAGTCAAAGCAATAAAATGCAGACTTCAGTGCTGCTACAGTCAGCATATACAGTAATTATAGCTTCATCTCTTCTTTTTGCTTTTAAGACACATTTTACTTTTGAAATGAGAATTTTTCAGAGCTGTCTTGAACTTTGAGAAATAGGGCTGAGGAGTTCCGCACTAGCAAAATTACCTAACATGCTAAAAAAAGGTGTTACACAGATGTGTGTTTATATCACAAAACCTTGCAAAAGCATTTGTACAATTATGCTTGTCTGTTTTACTTTTGAAAGTAGGACTCAATTCCAATTTTCCCATAGGTAAGATGTATTTAGAGAGAAGGTAGTTTTTGTTTTTACGCATAATGCGGGTTTTGGTTTTTGGACATAATGTGGGTTTTACGGCCAATTATTTGTCTATATTTTTTGATAAGAACAAAGCTTGAGTCAGTATCTTATCCAGAGCCTTTGAATGTGACTATGTCCTTGCAGAGCCCAAGGATTAAGACTATGGACAKCCTTTCCACAGGAAAATGAGGAGAGGGTGTTTGGCTATAGCTGTTCCTAGGCTCTCACCCATCCATGTCATTGCCCCAGCTCTGCCTGGAAATCTGTGTGCATGTGTGCCTTGTCAGCGACAACAAAAACATTCATTTAGGTTCAGGTTCTTACGTTACCTGTCTTAAATTTCTCACTGGTACTACATCAGTTTTACTTTGCCTATTTATAAAATTTGAGCCTAAATCTTACCCATTTCTATTTCCTCTCAAGCCCAATTGATATTTACAATAATTTTCATGTAAATACCTGCTTCTGAATATGATTACATTTCAGAAAAGGATTCAATTAATCTTTCTGTTTTTTTTCCCCGTGTACATCAGCAGGAAGGTGAATAACCATGAATACGCACAGAGCATGGCTCTTTCATGGTAGAACTCAGATGTTGGCATCCTTTTTTCTTTGCAGATCCTAGTGGGAGTTGTACTGATGATAGTGTAGCTGACTTTTGGTCCTTTGCTCGGTAAAATCTGCAGTGAATTGAAACTACCTGATTATTTGAATGCTTTGTCTTTGACATGTATTTTGTTTTGAGAAATTTGTACATCTGTGTGCATCTGCTGTGTCTGAGAATCACTACAGCATGGGACTCATGTTCCTCAGGAGATCTAAGCCTCCATGCCCACATAGAAAATGTTGCCGCTACAAAAGACGCGTTGTCCTTTCATGCCACCTGATCCGCTTTGTCAGTCACTTGTGCCCWGAGGATGTTTTTGTACACTGGAGTGTTGGAACTGGCTTCATAGTATCTTCCCCTATAAAGCAATTTTTACATTACAGGAATAACTGTACCATATGAGTTTTTTAGGGCAGAAGGAGGTATAAGAACACGATTTAAAATGGTAGCTACGTCCTGACATTATTAGGATACTGGCGTAATTATRCAGTTATGTTTTTAAAGCTGGGAGATTGTTAGTAATTGTGAAGAAAGAAACAGGAGTGAAATGTTAGGCGCTTACTCTGTAATCAACACAGATTAAAACGAACAAAAGAAGGTAAATACAGCTGTTCTCTTGTGAGCTGCTGACTTGAAAAACAATGGGAAGCATTMGTAGTTAACAGCTAGTTGAAGAGTTGTAAGAATATTAAAAGAACCCAAATAAGTTTAAGCAGACCGAGAAACGTATGGATGGCATTGAAAAGTAGTATCGTATGGCATTTAGCTGTTCCTTTAGCTAAATTTCACAGTCTGCCAATGTGCCTGCAAACATCGCAGTTCTGTGTTTGCAGGAACTGAAACTTTATTGGTTCAGAAAATTGTCTCCAAATACTGTTATTACTTCCATTTTAAACATCTCATTTAATATACACTAATAATGGTCAACATTTGAAATCATGCATTCTGTGTTTAGCTTGTTTAAATCATGTATTAAGTAACAACATTCAAAATCACTTAAAAATATGGTTATTGTATTCTGCTACAAACTTCCCCGTGATCCTCAGGACTTGCCTGAAGGCAACTTTGCAGGACATGCTAAGTTGTTTTAATAGAAAGCATTCTTTTTTTTTTTTTAATAGCTTCAGAGAAACACTGCTGGGTCATCACATCCAAGTTCTGTGGTAGAAGTGTATTATTAATGCYACCAGACCTTGGAGAACAGAGAATCAGCAAAGGTTACCTGACCCTCATTACCTTGAACGTGATGGGGGCTTAAAACAGTCCAGTCCGTCACAGATGGAACAAGAGCAGTCAGTGCTGGTCGGAGTAACTGTATCTGTGGTTGCACTAGAGTGCCGTCATCATCTTTTTCTCTTTCCTACTCATTCAATCTTAGTTAATCCTCCAGCAGGAGGATGGTGCTATGTGCATGTATACATGCTACCCCTGAGGAAGCTTTGCGAGTCACTTTAGGCTTGACATCTCACAGTAGCTTGTTCAGGCAAGAAGCAACTTGCAGTCTTCTGTGCTGGATACTCTCCAAAGCCTGTTGTATTAAGGACTTAATTCATGGCACTCTGCACTTTTTTTTTGAAGCAATGGAGGGGCAAGTCCCTGAATTACCAARTGGAGAGCTTGAATAAAGGTCAATCTGAGAAACATCCCGCAGTACATATGGACATATAATGCAGCAGAGAAGTGGTGTATTTGATCTCCTGCTATTGCCCTATGTGGCTGCTTTATGCTGTTGAGTCTATCCCTTGTGATATTTAAAGTATATATCTACACAGACGTCACTTTCTTACTGTTCTCCCTACAACTCATTCTAAAACATCTCTTTAAGATGTCAGAGAATTTTTTTCCAAAAATGAAAAACTTTATGATACAATGAAAACCTCTTGTTTGAACAGATATTGGTGCCTCGTTCTGAAACACTTTGCTCATTGAAAAGTCTCGGCACTTGCTTCCTTCGCTCCTGCACGGTGATATTTTATAGCGCTAATTATATCATCCTAGAATGTTCCTTTTAATTCCGATATGCCGTTGACTTGCTCTATGTCATACATCTCTTTTATACATGGTTTTCTTCACAAAATATTATGTTATACATGCACTTGCTGCCATCCTCTTTTGATGTTCATTGTATAACAGAATCTTTCATTGTTTTTCAAGACTGTAGAGAAAAAMCAGTGTTTGCTTCACTTGTTGTCTTGTACAGAACTATGTGCAAGTAAGGGAATCAGAGTTTGGCTTTAGATTAGAATAGCCAGTGTGACACATACACCATTAGGGTTTATATAAAGCTGTGTTCCACAGGGCAGGTTTCCACATACAGTATATACTTTTTAAAGCCAGAGCGCAGCGTATGAAGACAGATAAAGAATTGGATTTTAAAATAGTAGGAAGAGAGTACTTGAGAATGGAGTCATTTGGTGTGTTTAAGTGCAGAGAGAATTAAATGTGTTCTTGTAGGAGTTACTTGTTAGCCCTATTTCTAACCTATATAAAGGGCTCAGGCAGTGGAATCCAAACATGAAGCAGCGAATCTGCTGATATGCTGTAATGAATGCAGTTTACAAAAGTTGAGATACAAAAGAACTGTGAATTGCTTTTTTTAATGAGGCTTGTGAGGTTTCAAAATACTACCATTGGTTAATGAGAAGTAATATACTGTGTGAAAATAATAAACAGGTACTCCAAGAATGGCAAAAGAAGCCTGAAAGAGGTTTGCAGGATAGGGAAAAGCTTTTYCCTTATGTGCATCTGATGGCTTGGTGGGAGTCTGCTCTTGTTTTTAAAACACTTGACATACTTCAGGGCTTTAACAAATTTTGAGTTATATTTTCAAAAGTCATCTAGGCCCCTAATCATCAGTATCTAAATCTTTCTGAAAGCACCTAGAGGATTTTCTGCACACCACAGTGTAGTGTGGCTCAGAGGTATCCCAGACAGATTAGGAGTACAGGAGCAGTGCTTTGCTTAGCCTAATTCACTCTGCTGAGAAATGCTGTGCTATCACAGTTGTGGTGGACATTTACCATAGCCCTGTATTTAAGGCTAGTTTGGTTACCTACCCAGCCTTGCACTGCGTTGTTAAGACATATTTGAAAGTAAACTGAAGTGGAATTTGATCTGAAATCCAAAGGTATTTTTGAGTAGCTCACTTTCAAAAGACCTGGGCAAAACAGTGAAGATTTGGCCATCCCAAAGACATATCTTGTCACACATTGTTTTAAAAAGGCAGAAAGTTATATTTTATATAGTCAGCTTAGACATTTTGCTTTCTTAAGTTAAAATGATTTCTCATTTTAAAGATGTCTATTGTAATGGTTTTAAATGTATCTTTTAAAAAATCTTGACTTTTTAGATTATGGATAAAAATTGATTCTTTTACACCTAAATCAATATTTCTGTTAATTTTGTAAAACATGCTTTTTCATTCTTGAGTTTAAGAGTGAAAAAATACTAAACTGCAATAAACTGAAAAATGGTGACTGTGATACTTTGGCATTTGCATGTGAACAACCTGTTTGTTATATAAAACAAGAGAGTAGGGAACCATATTTGCATAATTTACTATAAAATACAGGAAGCATGCTTTTTCATTTTCAGTATTGCAGGCGAGCAGGAAGGACATAATGTTGCAGAGGTGACTTCCTTATGTCTTGTTAAGAAAAAGAAAGGACTGTCCTTATCCACAGTAGTCATGCTGAGCAGCTGGATGGATATAACTTGTAGAAGACGTAAAACCTCTGGGTTTCTTTTCCAATGGTGTCTGYTCAGATGGTGTCTGTCCTTGGCAAGAGGCTAATATGTTCAGACAGGGMGTAAAGAAAGTTGGAATGAAAGAGGAAACAAAGATAAGGAGGATTATTTTTTTTTTTATGTTGTCTGTGGCTTTTATCTTTAAGAATGTGTGTTTTTTTGTGGTTTGTTTTGTGTTTTGATTTGTTTTGGSTTTTTTTAATTTCTGAATGAATTGAGTATAGTGACACACTTGCTGATATCCTTTTTCTGGGTAGTCATAGAATCATAGACATCAATCAAAAGTAGTTGTTTTCTTGGGATTTCAAACTTTTGATATTTTTTCAATTTAACTTAGTTAAAGGAATTTTGACATTAAAGGAATAAGGGATTTTTTTTTTTTTTTTTTTTTTGGTCATTTCAAACAACTGTGACCAAGATCAACTTTTTAAAAAGTTAAAATGCTATTAGAAACTATGGGGCCAGAGCTTTGGTTGACGTGACTGTTCAGTGGACATAGTCTGGTCTATGCTAGATCTTTAGCTGGTGATTTTGTAATATTTTAATTCCATATTTCATTTTTTCGTGTAATTGGTTTCAGAAATGCATTCAATGTAATTACTGTCTGTGAAGGTACTTCTGTGAATCTGAATGCAAGTTCTGTACTGTTGCATGAATTTGTGATAACTGTGTCTGTGAGTAGCAGTTAATAGTAATCTCGTATTTGTGCTGTCATGCTGGAATCCGTTATTGTATGCATTGAGTAGCATCTGCAGTGAGGAGTAGGATGACCTTGTATGAATGTGAGGCAGGACACAATGGATAACTACAGCGAGTCAAGGATGAGGAACACTGAGGTTGTGGTCAGAAGTTCACTGAGGAACTGGCTACTACAGTCTGAGACTTTCCTCACCTAATTACTATTAGGATTTTTGAGCGTTATATGAACTGTCTTCATCAGCTTTAGAGGAAAGCTAGTAGTTTAATTTTAACAGCCGTCCTGACTGATTTGAACTAACACAGTTGACCGATGTCCTAYAGTACATGGCTTGTTCTGCTAGTTCTATTGTGTGGTCTCATTACTTCTCCAACAGACTGACAGTAGTGATAAAGAATAATTGTAAGTCCTTACACTGCCCCCCCCMAAAAAATTCATAAGAAGACATACCCATGTGTAAGTTTAAGTAATTTACACTTTCTTCAGTGTCTACTATTTTAGACTATTTGGGCTTGCCTTGACTAACAAACAATATTTTTTATTTTTCATAAAAATGTTAACATGTTCAAATGAATGAAAAGGGTGAAGGAAGTATGTGGTATTGACGAGGTAGGTTCTAATGAAGTGTATGCTAGCTGATCAAGTTCAAGCCTGGAAGGAAAAAATAGAATTAGCAAGCTTATATTCCCTTCCCCATGTCTGTCTTCCCCTTGCCCCGCCAAATACACTACACAAAGACAAGGGAATAAGCAAATCAAATCAAACACAAAAAATACATAAGGGTGACTCCAGCCAACCTGAATTCTTTCTGCTATGGTATGCATTGCTGGTGGAGAATTAGTTTCCCTTGCTGAAAGCTGGAGCAGCCCTTTCTGCCTTCTTCATTGTCAACTCACCTTCTTCATGCCTCTCCTGAGGCTATAAATTGCTGTCCTGTGTATTTTCTGCATGGGAGAATCAGAATTTAAGTCAGTAAAAAATAATTAATGATGAATATCCTTGTTCCTGCCTGAATTATTCTCACTCCTACCTAAACAGGAGTAGCTGTTTGAAGACCACGTAGCAGCAATACTCTTGACTAGCTAAATGGTAAGAGCACATGATAATGTGTAAGTCAGCTAGCAGTTGTTTTGAGTATACTTTTTTGCAGAACTGAACTACTAGTGGATCCTTGTTCTGYATAATGAATTTAAAGAGATCATTTTAAGCTTTGAACCGAGTTACAAAGAGCATGTGGATGTTTGAAATATCTTTTGTATCATTGTGTTAAAAATAAAGCAAAGGAAAGCATAAATATCTGCTGTCTATTGACTGCAATGCCAAAAAAAAGTTAGTTAAATATTTCATGATCAGGTTGAAACCTGGAAGAGGCACATGAAAAAATGAAATTTGTTATAATGTTGAATGTTGTCACAGTAAAAAGAACCTAGATATAACTTCATGCTCTGTGAGYTGAATCAAACAAATATTCAAACAAAGCAGTTTCATATGCTCACCAGTCCTTTGGCTTTTGACAAATAAGATTAAAAGGGATTTCATTTTCAGAAAAGACCTTTCAAACCAGCAATCTTGAACGTATATTTTCCTCCCTTAATATCTTCCAATTACATGCTCACTTATCTGATAATATATACTTAGGAAACCTTATTCTGTTAGTTAGCACTGCATTCACATTACATGGATATTAATAGCAGCGTAAAGCCATATGCATCATTATAAGAACTTCATCTTGGAAGCATCTTAAAAAWCCTAACTTTAACACTGAGTGACTCCACAAATGTCTTATCAGAACATTTGAAGTTCAAATATCCTCATTACCTCAGACACAAACACTTCAAGCTAGCAAATTAATGCTCTACACTATTAATTACTTTAAAGATGCCATTAGAAAACACATGCTATCATTTTGCTAAAAGTTGAACCATTCCAGCTTTATATACAGTTATGTCTGTTATAGGAATGATAGGGTTTTTTAGCTAGACCTATCAAGATTTATGCACACGTGTGCAAACACCACAAAAGAAAAATTAATTGTAAAACCTATAAAAATAGCAATATGGGGAACTGGCTGAAGAGGTCCATTTTTTTTCTGAATCACACGAAGTCCTCAAGGTTATGAGAATTGGTATATGGTAGGATAATTGGATTGTGCTTAGCTCCAGGATGTGCAAAATCTCTTTGCTATGATGTTAAGATTAAGGTTAGGGATGTGTTAAAGATTAGGGTTGGAGACTATAGAGTGACAATAGATACATTTGTTTCTGCATCCTGTAGGATTTAATGTGAAGAAGATGGTTTAGGTGGGAATGGAAGGCTTATGGGGAGAGTGAGAAACAGAAAATTTATTTTTAGGGTACATTTAGAGTTAACGATAACATARGGACTGGTATTTGAGAAAGCAGTGTTCGAGCAGCTATGTTTATTCCTGGATCTCAGAAGACTTACAAGTATAGAAGCGTGCAGTAGATTGAGATCCTCAAACTTTGTTTCCCAAATCAGCTTTAATTCTAGATGTAACCAGTCTAGTGGATATACGTCTGCTTGAAGCTAAGTGTAAACTGGATCGCCCATCTTGCACCAGCATTCATTCTAGTTCTGGCTGCCTTTTGAGGTACAGCAATAAATGTTTGTCCTCCATAGTGAATTGAAACCTATTTCAAACTCTAGCCATAAGCATTGCTCAGCCTTCTGAGAAATAACAATAATGTATTTTTTTACTGTTGCACACAGTCCATGTTAGTCCTGCAGCCTTGCAAGATCAAGTAATAAATCAAGATCTTCTGTTGTTTCTTTCCTGAGCCTTAGATCAAAGCCTAGTCCTAAGAATACCTTGTGGACTCCTTTCAAAGGGAAAATCAGGTAATCCTTGTTCTGGCCTATGTCTTAGGACAGAAATAAGATGAAGTCCAGTGATGATACTGATGGAGAACTTATGGCTCATGGTTGGGTAAAGATCCCTAAGGTTAAATAAAACTTAGGATTCTTCAGATTCATTTTAGGATTAATGCTTGTACCGTGTGCCAACTGGGCTTACAGCTGGTTACATTAGAGATGAATAGACCCTTGTCACCCGGCAACATCAGGGAAAGTTTGGTTTTATATTTGTTGTAACATTAGTGTTTAGGATGGAAAAGGTGAAGGACTAGGTTAATGGTGASAGACCTTGGGGCTAAGATCAAAACTGGTGCTGACCTGACTAGTTCTTGACCAAAGGGGGTCTCTGGGTTTAGGGCTTTGAATTAAAGGGCAAAAATTTTATCACTCCATCCTGCAAGGTCCACAAGCCTGGAATAATGCCTTGTGGCTGGAATGTGTTGCCTTGGTGCGAACCTAGGATTAGGATTTAGAGCAAAGAACCAGATGTCCTGGGGCTTAGTTCAAGTCCAGTGTAAGCCTCAGGTATGTATCTAATGTTACTGTCAAGGATTGCAGGGCCTGACCAGAAAATTTTAGAGGTGGAGGGAGGAGCTGATGCTGTTAGCTTATTCTTTTGTAGGGTGTCTTGAGTTGATTTAGGTGTTGGGCTAGTGTCAGGGCTGTAAGATTTTGCAGATGCTGAATATATTTTGATTATAAAAATCCAAAATTTTTGTTTGGGATYCTGAAAGTCTTGCTGGAGTGAAATGCCAGTAGGGAAGAAGAGTTTATCAGTAGTTTCAGAGCAGGTTAGGACTAGATTTAGAGTAAATCTCAGGTAATCTCATGGCTCAGAAAGTCTTATTGGTTTTCAGTGAGGGAGAATATTGTTAACAGTGAAGGGTTATAGTAAATTCTGGGTAAGTACGGTTTTCTGGGCTTGCCTGGGGGTTAAGGATTTTGTATTGTTAGAGCCAAAGATTAAAGCCTATTGCTAAGTCATACAAGTCTTATGCAGTTAAGAAAAAGGGTAAGTGGCTTGGTTTTAGATCAGTTGGAAGTTCCTGGTTTCATTTAGGATGTGGCCAGTTCTTGGGTTACAATTTGGGACTCCAGGGACAGGAAAACTAAGTATAGTGTTATATGCCTGCAAGATCCAGCAGATTGGGGTGAGGACCAGTGCTGAGAGGCAGAGATTATGTGGTATAGATAAAATGGCCATCACCTTAGCTGATAGAAAAGACACCAAAACCTGGATTTGTATATGTATATGAAGTTAAAGGTGTAAACTGTCATATATTGAAACTGAGCTTCCTATTAGGATCTGTAATAGTCAAATTCTTTGTCAACCAGGCACAGAAATGGCCAATACAATAAATTATCATCTATAAAAAATCATCAGTGATTTATAAATTATTGCTATGACAGATGATTCCACTGTAGTAACATTAACTAGAAAACTACTAGCATTAATAGAAAACTAGAAATGGAGAATAGAAGGAAGAAAGTTTCCAGTTTATCTGGTAAACTGGCAGACTCAGGTCCTTACAGCTTCAAATGGAAAGTTATGATAAACTGAACTGATTTTTCATCTCTGTTTTTTGTCCTTTTTTAACTCATAATGTTCTTGATGTATCCATTACACATCTCTCACAGATAAGATGTGTACTACTTGACCAGCTGCARTAATATTGCTGACTGAACTATTCATGCCAAAGGGCGGGGGGGGAAGGAAAAGAAAAAAAAAAAAAAGAGAAAGAATAACGTTGCAGTGGTTGAATCAAGTTTTATTGTGTAATTCCAAACATGTGAAAACAGAAATCACTTTTTAGTGACCTGCCAGCCTTTCTTCAATACTGCTAACTAGCCAAACTAAGATGTTTTTAAAAACATTGTTAACCCCCTTTTTTCTTTTTTTTAGCAATGGTAATAAAAGAGGCAAACAAATTATTTTTACTTTTAAAGTTCGTATCCCAGCATAACTACTCTGTGTGATAATTTGACACTCCATCTTTGGGACTTAAAAATCTTCCTATTGCTGTTAATTGTTTGGAGGCTGTGTTTGGTGTTCTAAACTTTGCATATTAATACACAAGTTCACACTTTTGTGGCAGGTATTGCTGCAGGAAATGCTACCACTCAGTCATAATGCTAAAGAGAAATTTTGGAGTTAGCCAAAACATGCCATGGAAGAGCTCTTGTGAAGAAGCGTGCTATAAAGTAGGTAATGTCAAAATGTATGTTACCAAAATAAATATTAGTAATTTTAATTAATATTTAAAGGATTATGTAAAAACACTTTTTTTATAAATGCCTTCAATTAGGTATTGTACTCCAGGTTTATTCATTTTATGTTTACTTATATATTATTAAATTAAAATTTCATCTATGACCCAACCAGTGTACTGCTATAACACTCTTTTTTTATTGCCTGGGAAATATATTTTACTACTTTATAGAAATAGTTTGAAAAATGTGACTACTGTAAAATAAACCATAATGATAAAATATTTGTCATGCTTTGTATTGATAACCAGATAATTAAATACAATGTGATAACGGAAAGAATACAGTATAATAAAGAAAATGTTGGTGTTTCTGTTGTCCTAATACAAAGCGCTCTGGAGTAACTATGTMGTTCTTATTTACAGGGGTCTGTAACAATAATAGTAATAATGATAATATAAGTCTGGTTGTATTCTTTAGCAGAGTATTTAATCAGTAGCTTATATCTCAGCTGAAGACTGTGGAGAATCCTACCTGCTTAGTGGCTGTATTTAAAGGATATTTTAAATCAGAGCCTTTATGTAGCGCTCTGTTGAAGCTGTTGAAAGTACATCTGCAGTAACTGCATGGTAATGTAAGAGGCTGACAATCAAATATTAAGTAGTGGAAGATTTTCCCTGGAGTTGTAAAGCTCAGCATTTCTGAAAAATTAGGCTATGATTTAGGAGCTAAGTGTTAGTGTRGTCTTCAGGTCACATTAGAAGTGCAGCAAGAATAAATAACGCAAGCAAGAATATACAAGAAAGCATGAACTACATGTAATTGGCTAATAACTGCTGGCATATTCAGTTGTGAATCATACTCAGCTGAGGGACACTGACTGTAAAAGATATCAAACAGATGTAAAGTAATTTTTAAAATTCCTGAGAAGTAGCATTAATCCCAAAACAGTGTAGTGAGGATTCCCGTATGACTACTTTGCATATAGCTCATCAAGTGAAAGCCATATCTTCTCATAAAACGATAGTTTGTTCAGCCTCACATGTGATTTTTCTTTCARCTGTGTCCAACAAGTTATCACTATATACATTTAACTTGTAATGATTTGTGCAAGGGAGTGGGTATGATTTTCCAATCAATTGAGGGAAAAAGTTTTTGAAAACTATAGTGTATTGAAATAAGGAAAGATTTTTTTTATTCAGCCCTTGATACAGCTATCGTTGTCAGCAGATGCAGCTGTTATGTGATTGCACTGCCTAGACTTTTCTACTAAAAGCAACATCCAGACATTTTCCCTATAAAACAAAAGCAGCTTCTTTTGCTTATTTATGCAAATGACGAAAGGAGAATCCTGGGACGTATTTGGCTTTAGAAGTTAAAAATGCTTATTTTCAACTGCGCATTTTCTTGATTTTTATAGCAACATCCTTTTCCATTTTATATGGAATTTATAGATGAGGAAATCGAGAGACAGAGAAGTTGAGTAATGTCTATGGGGTCAAGCAGCAAGTACGAGAGTTAGAGAGTCTGGTAGTTTGCTTGCAGCAAATACTGAGTGATAATGTCTCTCATGCAACGGCATGTGCTGTCTTAAAAATGATGGTATTCCTATTTCTCAGTTCCATTTGTTATTTTTTGATCTTGGATAAATACCCTTTACAAGTGGCTTTTTAATAAATAAAAGGAAAGGTCCCGTTCATTAATGTCTCACCTTTAATAGCTGAAGACATTAAATTATTCATTTTTGATAAGGTGTGACCAAGAGGATCAAGTACTAAACTGGAGTTCAGGATGCTGAGCTCTCTTTCTCGCTCACCTAAAGGTATGCAGATTAGCCTTTGGCAAGCGTCTTCCCCACTTTGGGTTTCACATTTTCAGTCTGATCTTTTTTTTTTTTTTTAAAAAAATATACAATTTTTTTCTTTCTTTCTCTTGCTTGCTCTTGCTCTCTCACTGTCCACTACAGGAGCAGGGATTTGTAATTCTACAAATACTTCCACAATTACTAAAAGAAAGTGTAGGATTTCATGCTTTCAGGATAAACAAAACCTCTGAAACACTTGTCATGCTTATGAGATCAATGACAGTGAACCATTTGCTTTTGATAGCTATTCATTCACTTGATTTGGGTTTTCATTGTTTCTCACTTCTTTTGCATGTTGGGTAGCCACAAATGTAGTAATACTTTCTGTTCCTTTTTCTCTCTATTTCTGAAGTGACTTATTTAACCAGTATACCTTAATCTATCAGATAATGACTAAGCCATAAAGAACTTTGCCATGTATCATCTTAGTTTGTTTTTTTTTTTAATTGCGCGTTGTTCATCTTGCCAGGTTTTTTTTTTTATTCTTATCTGTAAATCATACTTAGATGACCCGTAGCTTAATTACTGCAGCGTATTATATTCTGGACAGCAGCACTATTATCTGGAAAAGATAGAACAGTACAAAGAGACAACAATTTGTCTTAAAGTAACACCGCTGTTAAAATATCACTCAGCAGCTACATTCAGTATATTGTCCAGCACTGAATATAATGCACTCACTGTTTCCATCTACTGTTTAAAGTTTTTTCCAGATAAATGCTAGTGAAAAACAAATAATAGGAGAGGAGGAGTGAAACAGTTGACCAGCAGGGAGCATTCATAATCTCTTTCCTGAGAGGAGGACATAGTTTGTAAAASGCAATCCCAAAAGATAAGAATGACTTCTTGTCTTCTTATAAACATGGCTAGCTAGAAAACTGATTTCTCTGCAGTTGTGTCATCTTGTTCTGCTGCTTATCATTAACCTCCTGCCAGGTATTCAGTAGAAGAGGCTCATGTGTGAACCCCACAGCCCATTTCACTCGAAGTGATTACCAATCAGCCACTCTTTACATGCCTATGCAAACTCAGGTCGTTTGGAAGGTCTATTAAGAACAACCTAGCCAGCAGATCAAAATGGGGATGAGAAATAAGGCTGTACTGGAGACTGCAATCTTTTCTACCTCACGAAGGGGAGGCTGATAAGCAAGCTCTCCTTTTCCACAACATGGTAAAGGTAATTTACTGTAAAATAAAGTCATGTCAGTAAAATCTGGTGCATTGCAATTAACTAGAATTTCTAACCCCTGGTTTACCCACACGTAAATTCTTTTCTTTCTTTCAGATTTTGCTAAATGGTGTTTCTTGGCTAATTAGTCTTATATATAATGTTTGAAGAAATTAGAACCTGGATGAGTAGCTCATTATCTAGAAAAAAAATACTGACAATGCAGGTTTTGGGTTACAGAGTTGAAAGGAGGAATGAGCAGCAAATTGTGGAATGACATCTGTTTGTTCAGTTGATTTGTCTGTGCATCTATCTGTAATGGTAGGTGCACTTTTGAGAAGAGTTCAGATTCACCTTTTGGTGGAATTAAGTTAACAAACATAGCTCACTGCTTAGCAGAAAATAAATTGTCAACTCCAAAAAATAAATGGATAAAAAATGAATTAAGTCACTTGAGTAAAAAGGGTATAGAGCATACCGATATGGCAACAGTTATRAAAAAGACCTTCATAAATCATCCTTAAGACGTGTTAGGTATGGATTTTTAACGTAGAGAAGGAAACGTAGTAGTCCCCCCTTTGGGTCAAATGTCATTCACTTAATTGATAGCTACTGTGGGRGTGGGGAGAAAGAACAGAATAGAATAAAATAGCCTTTAGGAACATCTTTTTGCAATGTATGCTCAGGACTGCCTTGCTTTTCATCATAAGGTTCAGAACATGTATTAGTGCTGTGAAACTTGCATTGCAACACAGCTGAAGAATCTGCTAAAGATACTTTCCAGCAGTGCAAGCCAGTGTTGAGAAATGGTRTGTGCAAAGCAGCCACTCAATGTCTGTTATCTCCGCCCCCGCCCCCAATCTCTCATCTAAATTGATTTGACTGAAGGGAACTGGTTATTGTTTGATCTACTTATATAATGAGTTTAAAGCTGTCAGATTTTTAGACTTYAGGAGCTTTCCTGGAGCCTGTTGTAATCTGGTTAAAATTTAGGATTCTTTAAGGGTCTGTCACTCATAGCAGTGGACTCCATACTGCTCCACTTATAATGTCTGCACTATGCATTCATCTGCCTAAATCCCCACTACCGAGGGCTCGTAACAGACCAGAACCAACCATGCCAACTCTCTAGTGGCTGGAAGCAAAGTCAGTTCCACCTACTGCAAGTCCTTTTTTGAGAGTCAGAAACGTTAGCGTGTCTTTGAATAACTCCAATGAAGACTAGTAACACATTCACAGTGACAATCCCTCACAGTTTTTTGTTTTGTTTTGTTTTGGTTGTTTTTTTTTCTTTTAAGGTTTAACTCCTAGATTGTAATCTGGCACCTATGGTTTTATCTATGAAACCAATTACAGATAAAAGTGACAACACTTAGCCWTACAAATACATGATGCAGTGTTGCAATCGGATGATTAAGACCTAAATGAAGTAATTGTGCTCACAATTAATCGCCTTTTTGATTGATCATAGTCAGCATTGAGAGGAAACTGTTTATAAAAGTCTCARTGTGGTTTCAGCCTAATAATAGAACTTCAGACTTTAATCAAAAAGAGCAGTAAGAGTAAATAAGTGGCCTGATAACTATGAAGGAGAATAAGCAAAAAAMCAAGTTTATATTTATGTTTTTTGCAGGCTTTTCAGTGGTAGTGGATAATATACATTGTGGTTTTAGTGAAAACTAGTGGTATTTAAAAGGAAAACTTTTAATATAAAATGTCAACCCAATCTTTGCATACTTTTCCTGCACAGTTCAGTGGASTATGAAAAGACATATTGCATCTTTTCCTGTAGGAAGTTGGTCTTCCTTATGTGGTTTGTATTAATCCTTAACCATCACTGAGTATCTCACAGGAGTATTGTGGCTGGGTCTAGACAGATSTGCTGTCCATCTCAAACTAGTTTTCAATTTTCAAGCAGTGCTGAATTTGCAGCCAYCCCATGCAGCTTATCATACATTCAACCCATCAACATGAAAAGCTATTTTCTAGTGCTAACAGGCTGGATTTAGTATCGCACTGGACTCATCAGTTAGGTATAAAATTCCTATCTGTGTTGCTTTTGCCAAAAAACAGGAAAAAATGTTTCCATGGCTGTTCTGCCTCATCAGCTTTCCTAACGATTCCAAGCACTTAGACATGACAATATTTTGACTATATTTATGTAAAATGAATTTTTTTCATGCATTCTTCATTGCACCTATTACGTTATTTTTTTACTGTATTCTGGGGGCTTCCTGGTAATGTTCTAATATCACAGTGCGTAACTAGCTTGAGTAGCACTCCTGAAATTTATGAAGACAACAGGCTTCTATCTTCTCTGTGGTTATATGCCACTGTAACACAAGTTAACACACAGGTGCTGGTCATTAGCATTCTTCTGTGGTAGGCAGAAGAAAATCAAAGAATTGTTGGGTGATGTAAACCTGGTAAGAGTCTGACAAATTGGCAGATCTCTCAAATCTTCTGGAACAAAGCTGAGCTGCTGGATCATGAATATCCTGCATTGCAGTCCTGGGAAAGGTCATTGAGTTGATCTACTCTTAAGGCAGAGTGGATGAAATAGTTTCTTTACATGCATGTAGCTTTCAGGTGACTGAGCATGCGACGAGCTGGCTTTGCTCAGCGTTCAAATTTTGGCTGCTTTGTACATTTATGAATCATCATGTAGTGTGTTAGGACTTTTAAGATTCCCAGCAACTGGTAGTCATGTTTCAGTTCAATTCTTTAAATGAAACATGGTCTTATACTTTTTGATCAAAAATAGATGAAGGAATTTTTTCAAGTTGTATGGTTAGGCTGTCTATGTAGATGTAGTCAATGTATGTTTGGTATTTCCTTTGTCAGTTCTTATGTTTTTGACTTTTGGTTAGAAACTATTCATATAATATTAAACTGTTACATAGAGTAAGCTGGTGCTTTTGTTCCCATTTCATTGATTTAGTTAGAATAATTGGCTGTGGTCCACTTGACTCATAATTTCTCTATATAGATATTAAATTATCTTTTCTCTGGTTTGTGGCTCAACATTTTCTCCCTATTTTGATCCTGTTACAGTACGTATTATACACTCTGTTYCAGCATATTGGTATAATCTGATTACATCCAGGACTTGGAATATTTTCCACAGTATTAAAACCCTGGAGTCATTGGGAATGTAAAAGACTTCAATAATTTCTATATAATATTTTTAATGATGGTTACTAATTGCTAAAGCACTCTATTCATACACATGATTTGTTTCCCTTGGTGGCAAATACAAACACACACAAATGACAAACAGCATTTTGAAAAAAGGAGATCCAGAGGATATGGGGTCAGTAGTTATTTCTGCCCTATATGTTGAAATGAGTATCAGTCACATATTCTGTAATCGTAAAACATGAAAACATGCCGTACAAATAATTTATATTTCAGATTAATATGGAATCCTCTATTCCATTGCATCTTGTTTGCAAATACTATTATATAAATAATACATAAATATATAAATAGTATATTAGTATTCACCTTGTTTCTTCCTACAGCAGCTTCTTTCTTTATGAAAGTATTAAAGTTGTGTTAGTACTCTGACAGTAGAGTGTCTCTGCACCTAACTTGCAGTGGATTTTCTAAATATTTCATAAAATCAGTGTTAGCATATTTATGAAACAGGGTTGGATTGTTTGTTTTATCTGTATATACACTCACACACACCCCACCCGCCTCACCATCACCCTCCCAATAATACTAGCTGCCTAAAACCAAATTCTCATAGCTTTCATGCAACAAAGAGATTGAAAAGTTTGGTAGATGATGGATAACTCCCTGCATCCCTAATATACGGACAACATGTATAGTTAACATTGTTTTGCAAGAGCATTTTCCGAGGAACATAGCTTGCTGGAATAATAGTTTCAAGAACGAATGGAATGTATAGTGTCTGAAAGCCAAACTGTACTCTAACAGTTTAGGAAATTTAGGATAAATATCTTTATTTTGCTTTCCTTTTGTAAGGAAGAGCAATTTCTTTTGCTTTCTCTTCCTGAAGAGGTGGAGAGTGCCTGCAGATAAGCTTGGGAGGTAGTTGGARCTTGGCTGAAGAGCAGCTGATCTGGTAGCCTCGAGGAAGGCTTTTGTAGCTCAATGGACTAACATTGATTATGCACTCATGTGAAGCTGATTTTGAGTTTTTGTTGCACTGTCCTACAGCCTGTGGAGCAGAAGCCTGTATCTTTCTATGTCTCTATTTTAATGTGTTTTTCTTAAGGCTTAAAAATTCTCTCAGCTGTGAGGAAATTTTTATTCTGTTGGAAGTGCTTCATTTATTTTATTGGACCCCCGGTGTACAACCCCACTGAATCTGGTAGATTCTGAGTCTTTTACTCTGGCTTGGGAAGAGTGTTCTTAGCAGAACCAAAGTGGAAAATCCATGAAAAATACCATGTGATGGAAAGAAATAAACTATGGGATATAACCACTCCAAATAACAGTCTGGAAGGTGACGTTGAAGGATCTTGTTACCTTCTTCAGCTCTTAGCAAGCAGCCAACTAAACCAGCTGCTCTGGGAGATGGCAGCTTGAGCAAAATGGGAGCAGTAGGTAGAGAGGGATGGGGGATACAGGTTGGATAAGCAACAGAGAAACATCTGCATTGGAAAGTGGCAGTAGAAAGGAACGATTTCTGTCATAGGAGAAGCAGTGATCTTGAAGGAAACCCCTCACCTATCTGTATAGCCAGCAAGGCTCATGGCTGCTGGAAGAACTGTGAAGTCTGGCAAGGAGCACAAACAATGCTGGTATATCCCTGTAGCAAATCTTTTTTTTTTGTTAGGATGAGAAAGTTTGAAACTATATGGTAACAAAATGATAAATTAATGTCAAATTTAGGCCCCAATCTTTGTGTTAAAATCAAATGCTCTTTTGATAATTTCATGAGTCTGCTGTTCTTGTCTTTAATCCAATATAATATACTTTGGTACAGTACAAAAGAAAAGGGAGGGAAGATCTCCACTGAAGGATAGATGATTCATTTCTTAAGGGAGAGAACTCAAATACAGTCAGAAAGAAACCACATCCTTATACTTGCTAATACATCATGAGACTTCTTTTTTTTTTTTTTTAAAAAAAAAGTAATTTTCTGGCAAGTATATTTTACAGTTCAGCAGAGAAACCTCCTGCAGTACAGTGAGAGTTGCATTTACGCAGCAGTGCAGTGGCTGCCACAAGGGGTATCTGCAAAGCCCTTGTGTGCAGTGCAGCATCTAAGCRTATTGGTCACTTGGCCAAAGATAGACAATTGGATGCTCTTTTCTGCAGTCTTTATGAGCCATTTTGCTGCACTGTATGAGAATCTTCTCCCTATACTGCCAAATGTCCTGTGTTTCACTCAGTCGTTAGTGGGATTTATCCCTAATTGCAAAGCTCTGAGTGTGGAGAGACCATAGCAAATTCCAAGACAGAACCAAAGCATTTCCCAAGACTCAAAACTGCCATCTTGTGTATTAGCTACACAGACTGCATATAAGATGTTTTCTGTACTTCATTGAAGCTATGAGGTAAATGCCTTGTGTAGCCAGAGTCTCGTCATTCTTTCAATCATGATGCCAGTTTGGCCCTTAGAAAAAAAAGGGAGGGGGGAAAGGGWTGGTAGTGGGGAGGAAAGAGACAGAACATATAACAATCTCTTTCGAGCTAAACTCTTTACTTCTTTACTGATTGTTAGCAGGCTTTTAAAAGAATTGTAACTTCCTACAGATTTATTGCTTTTTTTTTCCCCTAGCATCTTTCTGAAAGTGGCTCTTSTATTGATATCCTATGAGCAATGCTGCAGGGGAACGTCATGAAACACAGTGCTATATATGTATCAGAAATATATGCTGCTTTAATATTTTTGGATGTATGTGCCTCAGAATTCCTAAATTATAATTTGCTTGGGTAAATAACTGCAGTAAACAACATCAGCAGTAACAAACGGAACACTGCAGTTTATTGTTTTAGTCAACATTTTCTTTTGATTTTCTTTCTTCTACAATAGCAAATCTGTCACTGCCAACAAGTATTTTCTGGCTTTTACTGGAAAAAATGTACAGCTCTTATTGCTGTGTTAATACAAGCTGCTTTCATGTGTTTCCTTTCTACTTTGCAAAAACACAGCACTTACCTCTCGATATTTCCCAGCTAATTTATATATATTTGTTCATGCATAAAAGATGCTATATATAACACACCTTTTGCTAAGGCAAGTATCAGTAAATATTTGACTTCTGTGGCCATATGCAAAAATTGCTTGATGATACTCTATACAATACCAGAAAGGTTTATAATTACTGAAAAACTAAGACTAACTGGAGAAAAATACGTATGTGTGTGTGCATATGTCCGTGGAAACTTCGACCAGAGCAGCTGTATGGTGTTTGATTTTATTGATATTTGTGGCAAATTTCATATCCTTGATGTTATCTAACTATGTATATATTGTTAATTAAGTTTTCATATAGTTTTACATTTATATAATGCCTTTCATTGGAAATGTTGTGGTTCTCTCCCTGAAAATAAAAACCCAGCTTGTGCCTAGCAGATCAATATGTCAGTGTGACAGAAATGTATTTCMTATGGACGTACAGAGTTGTATTGCTGCCACAGTTGTAATATGTTCGTACAAAGCACATGAAGACCTCCCGAGCTTGGGACAACCAGGCTCTGTCTGTGCCGTAACAGTAAACAGCACCAGGCAGGGTAAGTGCTCATCTGCGTTAGTACATTCCCTGGGTGCAGTTTTGGCCTGCACCAAGGAGCATTATACAAGGGTACGGTTCCAAGGGATTGTGTGGGGTCTATTCCCAGCTGGCAGAGTGGGAAAGGCCAGCCACTTTTGAACAAGGGGCAGGATTTTGCCATGCTGTTGGCATGGAGGCTGAAATAAATGCTGTAGCTCCCCGGAGGAAGGACCAAGGGCAGGGGGAGGTAGCGAGGAGCAGAAGGGGATTTGAATGTTCCAGCTGTGAAACCCCCAGTCCGCTGCCAGAGTGGGATCAGCTGAGCAAATTGGTCCATGAAGCATATTGATCAAATTTGCAAAAAGTCTATTGAAGGAGTGATGTAGAAAGCCTAGAGATTTCTCAGGCCCCCATTTCAGGGTAAGAACCAATTTCTTTTTCATCCCATTTGTATGTGAAGGAAGAACTTCCAATTTAYGGATTCAAAAAAAGAAAATACAGCTAACTAGGTCAATTAAAAATACTCTGTATAGATTTTCCGAGTAATTTCTGTATTGCTGAACTCCAGTAAGAGCTTTTTACAGATATATGTAACCTTGTCCCTTCCCTGCTGACTTTTTAAGTTGTGGAAGAGTTAAAAAAACTGTCATCTCTCTTCTGCTGCTRTGGCTAAACATTGTATTGTCTTTCACTGTAGCCAGGATTGGACAGTGATTGAATGTCATCTAGAGCTTATTAATATRAATGTTGTCATTTGTCATCCCAGTCATCACTGTCACTTTGTCATTTCAGTTTGTGTTTTATTGGCTCACGGTGTTGCTACCTTTCTGTCCTTCATCTCACATGTAGATCCATGATATAAGTTAACATGCCTGAAGACTAGTCCCAAGGAAAAAGGATCCATGTCTAAAAATTACATTTACTCTATGTACACCCTWTTGCAAGTGGTGCATGCTTTTTAGGGAAGAAGAGTATCTATTTTATCTTAGACCATGGAGTATGCTATATTTCTATTTCCCTWTATGTTCCTTCCGTAAGAGAATAAAAGCTACACAAAGTCATTGCATTAGCAAGAAAAAGCCTTTGGTCTTCCTATTTAATTGGGCTATTTTGGTGTAGTCAGGAGAATATGGTCTTTCTGAAACATCATATTTACATTTTTACTCCTRTCTTCAGAAAGCTAAAGGGCGATACTAATAACCAAAATAATCTCATGCTTCTATTATCTAGAATGACGGTAAATTAGGTTCACAAAAAACAGGGATTTATTCCACAGCTGAAATAAATTGGAATATCTGTTTGAATAATAGAGAGGGCTGGAGAGAGAATAAAACATCACTGAGAAAAGAAGTATTAAAAAAAAAAGCTGTCTAACGTTGTTGGGTTTTCATAGAGTTTGCCATACCAGCGGGCATTGTTTTCTAGAATGGAGACACTCTGACRTTGGTTGAAATAGTTGATTTTTTTTAATCAGGACTTAGTTCATACTTGTCAAAACTTCAATTGTTTGAGTATATGCCAGCTGAATACTAGATATATGTTTAGCAAGGAGCAACAGCAGTATATTATAGACACTTATATGCTGCTTGCACAGTGACACCTGGCTCTGTACAGAGTATATGCATGCCCTATATCGTCATGGGCTACTCTTCTGGGAATTGACTGTACTTATACTGACAGTGAAGGAGCCTAGTCTGTCTGCTTGGTCTGTACATATGTTACAGGGAAATCAAACTGCTGAGGTCTTAATTAAAAAGAAGAAATTAGTTTATTAATTAGGTAGAATACAGAAAGAGCTTTCCAGGGAACACCTACTGACTTCTTCAGGAGTTTCAGAAAGCAAATTTGTGTCCAGAGAATGACCCCATTCTCTAGCTGGAAGCATTAGGTTCTAATGCAAAAGTGCAAAAACTGTGTTYAGTGAAGAAACAACAGGACACTGAAATTGAGGCAGTACACGAGCTCAGAAAAAAAATCACATCTCGGAGCACTATGGTAATGTAGTTTTCCCAAGTAATGGGAAATCCAGGAAAGCTATCTTGTAAAATGCAGTATTAATATTACAGATGTGAAGCATATTATAAAAGGAAATATGAAGCTGAAAAATCTGCTCACCTGTACATAAATGGAAAGCTGTATAAATGTTATGCATGCATTAATATTTTTAGACCATATGGGGGTTATATATTTTGAGTTTCAGGGGTTTTTCATCATCATCATCACTTGTGGATTTTGTGAATGTCTCTCTTGGGGAATAAAGGCTTGAAGAAATGCTGATGGCAAGGGAATCTGCTGCAATGTTAATTTTCATTTTCTTCCCAGAACTGCCTTACAATATGCAGTAATCCATACTCATTCTGATGAGGAAAAATAYTATCTGCTTTTTCTTTCCCTTGTTYCCTCCTCTTTTTGCTTCAGATGAAGTAATTACTAGAACTCTTTCCTAATTTTTGTCATGCAGGAAGGAACTGCCTTTTCTGCCTTTGTCAGGTAAACCGTCTTGCTTTAACATCTTCAAAACCATTCTTCCCATAACTTAATTAAAATTCAGCCTTATTGCTAGATCACCTTAATTTTATTGCTGTACTTTTGTAGTTTGCTACTTTATTTACTAAATAGTGCAATAAAGCAGTGGAATTTCATTACAGTATCCAATAAATAATCAGGTAAAGTGTAAAATGCAGCAATAAAAATGATCAATAGAAAAATAATTAATTTATTATGACTAGCATAAACTTTTAAATATCTAAAGTTCATTTTTCCTCAAAATTAAGCATCTGAATAGTTTGACAAAATTTTGGGGAGTATAAATTAATTTTTTTTGGCTGTTAGGTATGCATATAAATCCAGAGAAAAGGCAAAATAAGAGGTTTCAAAAAATAAAGTAATCTGATCTGATTTACTCCCCATTGAAAAAATGGGAAAAAAAAAATCTGTCTTCTTCAGTGTTGCCTTTGATTTCTTTGGCAACTTGGGATAATTTTTTGTTGTTTTAAATCTAATTCTGGGCAGTCAGGGAAATACACAGTGTGAAATTTCTCTTCTTAAAAATATTTTTWAAAAATTACATGGCATTTAAAAAARATCACATCAAGCACTGTCAATGTCCTAGCTACATCAGGGCTTTGGTCAGAGTTTGCAGCATAAGAGCCAACAGCTAATCCRTGAAACCTGAACTGAGGAGTGGATTCTGTAGTGTTCAGCAAGGCACAAACTTTGAAGAGTTCTCTTTTCTAGGCATTATTTCTCTGACTTCTCGTGAAAGAAGTACTCATGTTGCAGGCCTATTGAAATTCATTATACAAATCAGTCCATGACTAGATACAGATCTATAAAAAATACAGACTTTTTGCCTGTGGTATTCATGCACATATTTGTAGAATTATAGTATGTCTTCAGCGGAGCTGTGATTACTGGTTGTTTTAACTTTAGTCTATCTATCTTCAATCTGACTGTCTTGCGGAGGATGTTGTAGGCCAGGGCTCATGTGGGTTTGTGTAGCATAGCTACATACCACAATAGGTGGCTAAGGTAGTTATGATAAAGCCATCATTAGTGACATTACAGATGTTGCAATTGCACATGTAGTTCTGACACATATAACAGTGTTTTGTTTAGGTGAGTATACCTCCTAAGAAGGCATAAGATGATTACAGATCATGTGCAAGATGGAACTAAAGCCAAAAATACACTACTAGATCTGTTTTGGGTATATGCAGGGTCAGTCTGGGATTTTGCACCACATTTCCAGAATTAGGGTTACTAGGAAGCAAAGTGTAGGTRCCTTGCAGTAGTGAGTGCAGCCAGTGAGGTCTAGCAGATTTTATTAGCTCAGTCTGCTGATTGATCTTGTCTGGACTAAGTTTAACTAGAGAAATGACGAGAAGTGGCAGCAGCTCAGCTATCGCTTCAGGAAGGGTAATCCCGAGAACAACAAAGAGGGCAAAAAGCTAAACCCAAAGAACTAAGAATTTTTTGCCTTTTTTTCCCATTTTTTTTTTTTTAAAGTAAGATTTCACTAGAAAAGAATGGGAATAAATAATCCAAAATGACTGCTTTGAGACATATTAAAAACTATATAAGCCTTTCCACAAATCCCTRAAACAGAAGTGTTGAGAATTTCCCTTCTTAAAAAAAAAAAAAAATAATCATTATACCATTTAGAGAAATTGAGGTTTACAGGTAGAACTGCATTACGTATGCTGAATTACATGTAATTCACTGTCTCTCCTCTATTTCTTTTAAGCATGTGATGGGACAACATGGCTAGATTGCACAGAATTATACTTTAGTTGCTTCATGATGGTATTTTTTCACCTTAGTTCTGCAGTTAATCTCTTCAGGGCTGGGATTTAAAAGAAAATATTTTTTTAAGCCTTTTGTAGACCTGGTTAAATCTTCCTCCAGCTGCTGGGGTTTGTTTGTGCAGCATTTTTTTTTTCCCTTTCTAGTGATATCTTTTTGTGATAGTTCGGGTGCTTCTACTCCCAGGATTGTCTCTTGCTATGATCTAATGTTTTCATTGGGCCAAATCTCAGCCATGGGTGACCTCACTGGCTGCAATAGCTATATGAGGACTTAGAATGTATGTGTACTTTACATAAATTGTTGAGGGTTTTTTCATTTCCGCTTTGTTTTCTATAATTTCATCTTCCTTTCCGTAGTGAGTAAACATTTAACTATTTTGTCTGTAATGACGACGTATTTTGAATGTGAGATCAGGTGCTACCTGCCTGGGAGGGCTTCTGCTTTTTCTATGAACTCTATATTTTCATATATACACACTTTATTAAAACAGAAATAGATACATGTCAGTGTGTATTTTGTCAGCTTTCCCCACCAGAATATCAGGTAGCCTGTAATGCTTATTAAAGAGTACAAAATCCTRAAGTATATGACACATACTTAAATGTACTTCAGTTGACTTTTGTTTCAGAAAGTAGACATAAACACCTGTATTAGTTGACCTCAGTATGCATTAATACTTTTATTGAGGAAAAGAAACTTAGAAAGCTGCAGAGCTTTAAAATTAACTCTCTCTTTTGCGCAGGGAAGCAAACTCATTGCTGAAATGCATTAGACAACTTACTTTCCTTCCCTCAGGGAGATGTGTCAAACCTAAGAAATTCTAATTTAGAAATCCCAGCTGTATTAATCTTGGCTTGGGAAGTAAACTTGATTGTTGTAACTTTCAGAGAAGTGTAAGGAGAGGAAGTATTGCTCATTCTTATTTAGATGAATTTTACATTCTTACTTTGTATGAAAATCTTACTGTGGTTTTGGCTTAGACTTTAATGCAGGTCAGCCTAAGCATAAGATCTATATTATTCAAGAGAGATGATGCTTTAAATAAAGAATTTGACAGTACTGTTGTGTATATAAGAAGTTATTTTCATTTAGATAATATTACTGTTTTAATATGACAAACCATCAGCAGTTTTCAGTTATTTAAAATTCAATGGCAAACATTTTAACAGAATTAAGTTTGTATGGGCATATCTCTTGTCTGATAATAAAACTGATACAGGTGAAATTTTAAAAATCAAGAAACAAAATGTTAATTCTTCTGTGTCAGAACCAGCCAGCACAAGTAATAGGTAATGAGTATTTGGAGGTAACTGTATAGTACCAACACTGAAGGATTACCTGAAATAAGTTGGCAGAGTTGTGGTTACTATGTATGCATAAACTGGTGGACCAAGTCCTGTTTTCTTGCTTCCATCGGCTCAAAAGGGGGTGGTATGTATGGCCCCGTCTGGCCTTATTTCAGGTCTGCACGTGGTAGACTGTCAGCAGCAAGGGTGGTTTCGTGGTAGCTGTCAGCAGTTACATTGCTCTGAGAGTAGCTCTGAGCTACTYTGAGCTTTGGGCGGCTAAAAGTGAACAGTTGAGATAGTATCATATGCCTAAAAGTGAAGAGTTTTAGRAAAGGATAATAGACTTGTAAAATTTGGTAAATGCTAAATTACATTTGTGGAGTAGGATGATGATATAATATTTTAAGTGGTACCTTTCAAAAGCAGATGTGTGACTCTGTGCGTTAGGGTCACTTGRCAGCAGAAACCTAAGACAGAATTAAGAAATATATTCACTAAACTGGACTTGAATTTGAGTAAACYTGATGTTTTGGAGGGGATGAAGATCTTCCCTGGCAACTATAACTCCACAYTGAGGATGATGTTATTGAATTGTCCAAGATTTTTTTAAAGGAAAAGATATTTTTCCACAGAAATTTCCTGGTTTACTGTGAAGATGTTCTTCGAAGGCGAAAGATATTATGAAAGTCTTTTTTTCTTCTCATATCATCACATGCATTGTTATACTCTGAAGTGTTCAGAGCTGCTAACAAGGCTGGTGGGAGAAATGACCATATTGGGACTTAGTGTCTCAGTAACTTAGCATTTTTTTTACATGATGGTTACAGTAACCTTTAAGCACATGAGAAAAGACTGATGTACGCTATACTGGATGCCTCAGTCATGCAGCTGGAAAATATGGGCCCCTTTGCTCATATCCAGTTTTCCCTTCTTCTYGTTTAATTGAGCTATTAACATTTTAGAAACCATTAGTGCCTAACAAGTCTTGCACTTTGGGCTGCAAATAGTATTGTGTATATCTGAATGAAAGGCACGTTTCTTTCAGGAAACCTTTCCTAAAAACGTATCTTCTTGTGCATTTGCATGTGTGGACCTGAGAGCTGTTTTCTCATGCAGAGGAGAGAGAAATATCTCCAGATTAGCGCGCTCTGGTGATAGCAGAGAGAAACTCACCTGTACTGCTGCAGAGAATGTACCTAGTTCTGTGCCGTGGTGTTTGCTCATATTTACAGCATTTAGTTCCTTATTCAACCACCTGTTGAATGTTAATGTTTAAATGGAATTTTTACTGCTTGAACTTGATGAGGCAAAGGTTTTCTGACTAAACCTTTTGAGCCTAGTAAGAGCTATGTTTGGGTTTGTTAAGCTTAACATCTCATGCTCCCAGTAGAACCCTCTCCTAAAACATATTTTGTTTTTAAAAAGGTAGATATACTATCTCAGGAATTAGTGGCTTACATAAGTCTGCTATTAAAATCCAACCCTCATACAATAGGTCAAATGTCAAGGAAATCTGAGTAATGCTGTGAATTTCAGGTTATTTGGAAGACATTTTAAGAGCAACAGACTCTTCATCTCAATCGTAGGGTCTTAGTGGAAGGAAACAAACCAGTTTACGTGAAACGTTTTAAATGAACGGTTTCATTCAGCTGTGTCTGTATTCTCCAAATCCCCCAAGTCCTGTCAGGGTGTAAGAATATTTAACACCCCAGTCTTGCTGTTAGGTGTCTGCAGCATGTAGTAGGGATGCAGGTGGTATAGCCAGCTTGCAGGTAGTAATGCTCCCTCATTCCTCCTTTGGCTCTTCTAAATCATCATCTCCTGGGAAGTATTCTGAGTGCAATTTGGTTTTCATAGTTTGATTGCTTTATTTTTCTTGCAGTTCCTAAAAATAGAACCTACTTAATGGAGCCTTTCCATTTCAATCATTCTGCTAAAATATTTTTGCTATATGTGGTCAATATAGAGGAAACTAGAGTAAAATGCTGGATGTGCATATTCTTCCCATCCCAAGTGAAACAAAAGTTRTCAAATCACAGATGACTTACATGATTATAACTTTAGCTTCAGAAGTACAAACTAGGGTGAAGGATTCTCCATGGGACTTTATCTTACAACATTGAATGCCTATTGTGATTTCTTAAAATCAAAATTGAAATTTCTTCGAGGAAATGTTAGGGCTCTTATGTGTGAATGTATTAGCAACCCTAATTTTCTRTGTTATTTTACTTTCTCTGGGATGTAAGTTGCTCAAACACAGAAAGAAATCCTTTTCATTAAATGAATGAAATGATGAAAAAGGCAAGACACTTGAACAGGAACCTGATATTGAAAATGGAGAGAAACCTGAAAGTAACAATCTCATTTCATACAGATAAACCAGTTTGTGTTCTGTGAACAATGTTTTTTCTCCTAACACAAGTTGATTAAATCAGCAGAGAGTTGTGTGTTGTAGATATATAAGGGATACAGGTGTGGGGGGAAAATCATCAGAGAGAAAGTAAGAAAACTTGCTTGATTCTACAGCTGTCTTCTATGTCATGGTTCTCCAGAGTCCACTTAGGGAAAAATCAAGATTTGCATTGAGGAGCAAGGAGGTAAATGTGTTCTGCTTTGTCACTTCTCAGAATAAAACTCCAGTGTGTTTCCAGTCCTTATCTGATGTGACCTTTTCCTCATTAGTTATCTGTACTTTCATAAATCAAATGCGAAGCACGTAGTTGGAATATTGAATGTGGAATGTTGAAAAAAAAAAAGACTGAGGCTGATTATGGCTGGGAAATGAAGTGCTGCAAATACTAACTCTAAATCTCTTCTTTCTGGACTTGAGTTATTAACATTTTGGTACATTTGGCAAGCTCAAAGAAAAAATTAACACTATTTTTAAAAATCCAAATTCAAGATTTCAAGCCCTGAACAATAGCAAACATCTATAGTTTATTTTTTAAATATATGAAGCTATAGCTAACATTTTAAACATGCATCATCTTTAATCAATCTTGAAAGCTGCACTTTTAAAATAGAATTTATTGAAATAAGATACTTATTCAGTTTAAAAGAAAAAGTTTTTCACTATTTAGTTCTTGGAAGCAATGTTTTAATTAGTTCATTTATCTTTTATGATTTTTAGGCTATTTCTTCTTTACAGTGATGCCTAACATTTGTATGAAGTACAATCTGTCCTCTATACTTGCTTAATACTTGTTTTACAGTGCATTTAAATCAGAGTAGACTCTGCTGCCTGCAGAAAGTACTGTGTTACTGTATTAAATAATTGGGCACTTGTAATAACGCAGGTGGATATACTAAAAACATGTTTAGGATAAACTAGTGTCATAAGACATGAAGAGTGGTCAGGAAGTCAGTGTGAAGTGTCACTGTGTCCTATATTTGAGAACTCCTTTTATTTCCAGCCAGATTTTGGAGGTAATGCATGAAGAAGATTGGAACAGAAATGTACTGTCAGCCAGCCAAAAAGGGTAGCTAGGTTCTTTTCATGAAGAAAAGGCCCTAGGAGTACAAAAATATGAACAGGATTATTCCCTATCTTCAGTTCCAAGGACCTGTACTAGTTCAAGATGATAAATCTCAGTTAAGAGGGGAAGAAAGAGCCTATCCCCTGCTAACCCTTTCATATTTAAGATTTTGCCTTCTTGATGACCTTTCACTAGATTCAAAATATGTTCTATGAAATGATCTTTTAGGTTTATCGCCAATTAAGCAAACCAACCTCTCTTAACCTACAAGTGAACTTTAGAACCATATATCCAAATGCTTAGAAAATGAATAAGAATCCTGTAAATTTTCTGGGAGTATCCTTATAAAAAATCTTAGCCCTTTGTAGAATTTAAGCACAACTTTAGTTTAAGTTTCAGCAGTGTTATTGGAAACAGTAATTCTATGCACAATTTGATTAGTTGCCCGCTTCACTGAAGACTCAAAACAGATTTTCCARTGAAAAGGCGGAGCAGTAGTATGTGATCAACCCTCCTGAAGAATCTAAACGCAAACAATGTTACACAAAACTATTTTTGGCTCGGCTTAATTTCACGTCRAACAATCTTTCATAGGAAAGTTAGTATTGTTGAGTATAAGTGGAAAAATTTGGTCCACAAAGAACAAGAAATAAGATCATTGCAATGCTTGTGGACATTGTAGAATAGCAAAAGAAACAATACTTACTGAATCACTGGATTATATATTTTAAATATATTTATCATTTTTCTTTCATTCTAAGTAGAATATTGATTCTTCTTTTAATAATATAATATCCTTACTTAGATATTTGTTTTTCTGGCTGCTTATATCTTCAAAGCACTGAGCACATAGACAGAAGAAACAAACATCATGCTGCAATTTAAAGACATTGGATTAAATGAATGAGCTACAGAAGTTCCCACTGCTAATTTGTGTGTGCTTAGCCTGTCACCTTCACCTCTATTGAATAAGATTGCACGTAGCCACTAGTTCATTGACTTGGGTAGGAGACTATATGATGGAGGTACAACTCCCATGTGGTCTTTCATGTGAGAAATAATATTGGTTTTTAGAACCGTAATTTTACTAATCCTGGACCCAAGTGAGGCATAACTCCAAAAGCCAGAGTAGTTTCAAAAATAAATAGCATGATTACATTAAAAAAACCCCAACCACCAACCACCTAACTTTTTTTCTAACTTTTCAACAGAAAATATGGAAACTTTTAGAAATGTTTCRTAAACATCATCTCAGGTCTCACAGGTATTTGTAGAGTTGATGGAGGGTTTTTTTTTTTTTTTGCAACATTTCAGATTTGTGTAATTGTTTAATCACATTTTCAGTCACTAATTTGAAATGCTGTAACGCACCAGGTTCACAAGCATTAATTGTATAGTATCATGACTGAAATTTTTTACATGGAATTAATTGCTACAGTAAGATTATATGAAGTAGAAGACAAAGTATCCTATATATTTTTAAACTCTCATCTGAAGCTTTTAGGGTTCAATAATTTGTAACTTTTCAAAACATTGCTGATATTCTGATGCTATTTAGAGAATTTTCATGTTGAGAAAGATACTAGGAACAAAATTTAAATGGGTTATCTGAATGTATAACCAAAAAGGCTTTTTTTATCTTGTRTGTTAAATCCTTTTGGAGTCCCAAAAAGCAAAGGCAGACTCTCTTTATCAAGTGTATTCACAAAGTCAAGGAAATCAGGTGGTTTTTCCATCCTCCATGCAATGCTGTGAGATAAAAGTAAATCAAGTAAAAAGAGAAAATAAGTTAAAAATTAATTTTGAAGTTTTTCTTGTGCACTAAGCAGATATCTGTAAAGTGCTTATTGTTCTTACTCTGGTAATACTCAATCAGGCAGAGTAAGCTTTCGTATTAAAAGCTCTCAAAGTACTTGAAGAAAATCATGTCAAGGAATTCCTTCATGGAGTTTACATGAGTTTATTCTTGTTGGGATGGTGCAGATTTGTACACGTGCTGTTTTTCCCATCTGTCCCTAGAGGAACAATCTTCAATCTTAGTTGCAAGGCCTTTCCAATTTAATAACTACCTGGAGAAAGTATACTGGGAGGCACATCCAGTTATTCAAGATCCAGGAGTGGAGCAAGGTTCCATGTCAAAGCTAAGACTTGCCGTTTGTGTCTTTTTCCAATACAGTGCCAGATGGCCAAAGAAAAGGTCACTTTGCTTTCATATCTTTCTTTACACTTTCAGAGTGATCAGCTGCCTTCTTCATAATCCTCTTTGATTGCTGTGGACAGTGTTTTGTTCTGTCTGTGACTGGGAGAGCCTGCTGGAACAGGTGGCCTAGGGGGATTGTGGAGTCTCTCACCTTGGAGATGTTCAGAAGCTGTATGGATATGGTCCTGGGCAACCAGCTCTAGGTGGCCCTGCTTGAGCAAGGGCTTTGGACCAGATGACCTCCAAAGGTCCCTTCCAACCTCAACCGTTTCGTGATTCTGTGATAAAACACACAACCTACATGTGAATGGAATACGTGAAAAGGTACCTCAGTTGTGTAAGAAAAATGGTTTTGATCAGACATTCAGAAAGAAACTGTCTGATCTTTATTCTGAAAGCAGCTAAAGGTGAAGATATGTTAGAGCTTCATGCACAAGTTGAAGTGATACCTCCCCTCTTGTGTTGGACAAATGGGCCCTTCCACCTAGTGCAATTCAGTGCACAAGTACACAAAAATTTGTCAATTTGTTACACCTACCCACTGAGGGAAACCTCTCTTTCTGAAGGGAAACAATAGGAAGGAAAAGGAACTATGTATTACAGCAAGAATATCAGAGGATCATGCAAGCGTAATGTATAAGGGGTTACTTCATAGCTAATTTTCAAAAAGTTGATGTAAGAAGGGAATTAAAGCCAACAACTTTTGGATGTTTTTCCACTTCTTGTGGATTGAAGCAGCTAGTAAAAATGTTACTAGCAGCAAATGGTTTCCATCATTATTTCCCATGTGTATCCTTTGCAATTGTACAAGTTCTTTCAATGGTAAATAAAAACGGATTTTCTTTCTCGTTTGGAAAAAAAAAATTGAAAGTGTCCTACTGATACCAATATGAGCAATATAATTTTTCATAAAAGCTAGAAGTTGTTTATATCCTAATATCTTGATAAAATATTCAAGGTTATTTTGGGCTCTGTGGGACAATAATAAAAGCTTCTACTTTAACAAGTGGAATAAAGACCCTTCAGAAATCCTTGAGTTTCTGTAATGAAACAGAGCAGTGGTTTGTTGAATCCAGTATGTTGTCTCTGACATGGATCACTCTAAAATAGTCTGTCAAATAATCTGGCTATATAAAGAACAGCATAAATTCATCAGCAAAATGCCTATTTGTCTCCTGAAAAATGTGGATTTATGTCCTTAGCATTTTAATTATTTAATTTTTATTACTGAGATCATCTCATGATAAAATGGTTACTGTATTTTAAATCAAGCTATCTGTTAATTAATATGCACTCCTGGTGTCTAGAAATTCAGCTCAGTTAAAGACAGTTTCTGTTTTCTGTTGCCCTACAAACACAGCAACATGTGTTCCCTGAAATTTAAAGTTTAGTCTTAAAAAAATCTACCATTTTATCCCACGGTGCATTCTGGTTCAAATCAGTCAAATTGTAGTTAGATTTTGCCTTAAATCTTGCAAATAGTTTCTTTAACAAGGCATTGTGATGTACCTTCTTGCTCTGTAAATAAACTCTTTAAGCTGATTTTCTTTTCTTTTGGTAATGCATGAGAATTTTTGTAGACCTAAGAGAAGCTCAGCTTTCTTTTAGAGAACCATGTTAGTTTTTCTTACACATCTAAGCATTGTATGCTAAAAGAGATGAATATGTGTTTTGGGATGTTACATGTGTCCATTAGGATGATGTCTTAACTAGGATGAGTAGTGTATATAGTGCGTAGGATTCCTCGGAGCCTGGCCAACTGACACCAATATTATGTGCAGTTTTACCTCCCTCCTGGTTCTTTGCATTCTTACTCACATCTATAAGTAAAAATGGAGAAGTCCTATCAAAAAGTTTGGTGTTTATGTTGCACTTTCATTCACCTACAATTGCAGAATATTTATTTTGTGTATTTTGGCTTGCAAAGTATTTCATAAAGGCAAATAGAGCTTAAATTAAACTGTGCATAGTTACTTAATAATAGCTGTTCCTAGATCCCTACATGGACAGGTTTCTGTAAAACTACAGTTTCTTACAATCTAGAAAAATATTTTAAAAGCATTTTATGCCTTTCAATTGAACATGTAATTGTCAATATGTAGAGTTTATTGTTATACATATTTAATTGTGAACAGGAAAGCGGTATTTCTATTGGAATTCAAATTTTAAAAACTGGAATAGAATGCTGCAATTAAGGTTACATGGATGTCTGATTATTGGGAATGYCTGTTAAAAAAGGAAAAACAAATAGTTTTTACAGATGGATATGCACTGTTTCTTACTGGTTTTCTTATCTTAAAAATTACTTATATTGTAAGTGGTTATTCACACGAGTAATCCCTTGAACTCAGTAAAGGTTTCAACGTTCTGGTTTTTATGATTTTTCCCTCTTACAGAAATTATCTGTAGAATTTTACAATTACATGAAGCATATAATACAGGATTGCAGAATCTACTTTATTTCTTTCTTTGGTTTCTGTCCCTTCCATCCAACTTAATGATCCATTGTCTGAGGTGCTTATACATGAGACACATCTGTATTTGTGCATATAAGTATTATTTTGTGATGTTTCTGAAAATACTTCTTGGAGCCTGGGGACTGTTATTTTGTGCTAGCAGTATAGGAAGGGCAAGCCAATACTTGTGCCCTTCAGGAGAACAGACACAATGTCTCTGAAACAAAAGATGAGAGAAGCCAGACAGTTATAAATATAAAAATTCATGTGGTGTATAAACTTTATAGTACAAAATTCGCTCTGAATTTCCTTACTTCCATATAATTACCAGGCAGGGGGGAGGAGGAATCCCTCCATTCTCATAGTAGTTTCTACATTATTAGCCATTTTCTGTGTTAAGTAGGTGTATGGATTGTATTAAACACTTCCCTCTTCTGTCTATTCCCAAACCATTTATATTTCAAAGATTTTATGTCCTATCATGCTAATAATATGGATTTTCCAACTCCATGAAGAAGTTTATGCAATAGACCTTGATAACTTCTAGAAAATTATCAGCAATCTCAGACAGACAATTAGTCACGATCAAATTTTGACAGGTTTAAAGACTCAGGCTTTGAATAAATACTTGAAAAATAATATCTGCATGTGACTCTTCTCTGAAGAATCCAAATCTGAGATTTTAATTAATATCTATTTTCTTTCTCCTTGGAACTTCAAAATTTAAAGCAATGGTTTCTTTTAGTATTTTGGATGTCTGCTTTGATGCAGCCTATTTACATGGAATGAGTATAGACATTACTAAAGTATAAGATACAGTGAAATACTTCTCTCAAAGTCTAGTCCAAATCTTAGCTGTCTTATTCATCAGGGCCAAAAATCCTGGCTCAAAGTTTGGAAAGTTAAATGTAGTGGAAATATTTTAATTTTCACTGCTGAACCTCTGACAACACTTATCTCTTAAGGGAATAGTTTGAGCATAAAATAAGCAAATATCTTCTGATGGAGATACTTCTGTTTGGTTTTTGAATTTTACGGAGAAACAGCATAGAAAACAAAAAAAGCRACATAGAAAAATCTGTATGTCTAGAAAGTGTCTGGATAACCCAAGCTTCTTCTGTAAATATAAACAGTTTCTCGGAAACAATTCAGGATATAGCTGAATGATTGCATGTATATTAGGGCCATATGATATGCTGGATCACTGTAACATGTTTTGCTTCCACAGTACTCTGTTTGTAATCTCTTTGTTGATTAATTCCTGAAATAGAGAAGGCTCTTCTATTATATGTCATTATTAATCAGATTATACAGCTGGACTTTTGGTATACCTTTCTTAACTTATCAGTTTGGAGTTACGGTGGTGTGAAGATGCATCGGTATTTCAGTGTGATATCGGGATCACATCTTTTATTGGGTTTGTGTGGTGGCTTTCCAGGGATAAATCTTTTTGCATGTCCTCTGAAATGTTCCATTTAATACTGCACCAACCTCTCTTGTTGGTGTAACATTACATTTTGATGCATATGAGRAGATCTTCTCAATGACAGACAGAGTTTGCATAAGCTACTCTGTTTTAAGTGCGTAAGATGGAATTTCAAGTGAGTTTTTGCTGATGCCCTCAATGGTTTTCTAGCTTGGCTATTCATGGAAAGTGTTGAAATTAAAGCTGGATACGTACCCACCAGTACATGAGAAGAATAATGTATTCAAAATATAAAGATTTTTTTCTGAATGTGTTAATCAGCTCTATATATCTTCTAATTATGCTTATCATCTCTGTTAAAGAATTTTCCTATATTTATATACTTTTAATTTCGGAACTGATGCAATATTTAGAATACAATTATGTTTTTGTTTGCTGTGCTCTTCTTGCCAATTTCTTGTGTTTTTAAGTCTCTCACTGATTGCTTCTCATTTTTCATTACTGATGGCCCCTTCAGACAGGCAGGCTCCGAGCTAATTAGCAAAGCTTTGTTCATGAATGCTTGTTTCCTCCAAAAACTCTGCAGGAAGGAAACTCATGAACAATAGTACACAATCTGCAGTTTCAGAGGCTATAATGTTAACAGTAATGTGCTGCAACGTTTAAACTAAAATCCACCACTTTAGAAATTATTAATTCATGCTCAGTGATGGCGAAGTTTATAGTCTAGAGGATATCTGAATAGGATGATACAATGCTGCAGCTTTATGAGAATCAAAATCTGGCATGCAAGAATGGTGTCAGTGTCTAAACCACCTTTTGAAATTCCTCTGAAATTTTGTGGTTAGGCCCTCAAACTGGGCTATTTTTTAGTCATCATTTGGCAAGCTCCAAGCCTTTTCTTTTTCTTTTGTCCTGCATTGTTCATGTTTTGATACTGAGTGTGTCTAATTGCTGCTTAAACAAATTGTGCCTCACAGTAGTGAAAGGTGACACTCTGTCTTTTGTCAAGGTTGAAAGTGGCAATGCGAAGATCGCCGCCAATGAGCAAGATAAGGGATAGATCTAAGTATGGTAAGAGGAGGAGTTGGGCCTTCTGAGATGGTAGAGCAACAAAATCTGGTACCTCTGGGATGTAAGAAACTCTGTGACATGAAGAGCTACTGATCATCACAGGGTGCTTCTGATTAAGGGCACTAATTTGGGAGCAGGGATAGGCATTTGTCTCCCTTTACCTCCTGTTACATTCACAGCATCAACTTTTTGCTGTTTGAGGTATCATGGTCCTAGTTCAGTTAGACCACCTCTGCTTAGGAGAACCTTACTTCTTTAGGGATAATTTTCAACACTGTGGTTGCTTATTGCATATGATGCAGAATTTGTGCTGCTGCATTAGGATAGAATCTCTTTTTCTTTCTGGATAATTTGTCAGTTTTTCATATTAAATGATCAATAAACTGCTTTAATTACTATTGCCCATCTGCAGAGGGAAGCGTTGACAGCACCACTGAAGGTGTGCAGTATCCTTCTGGCAGATATTGCTTAGTAGATCTTCTCCTAAGTCAGGGCATGTCCCTCCTGCTATTACCATGTAAGGGAATACATGAAATACAACATGAATCTAGTCAAAGTCATTCTATACATGTCATTCTTAATGACTAAATAAAGATTTCTGTGTGTGTGTGTAAATTAAATCTTCCCTGAGTTACCCAAGTGAGGGTTCTGGAAGGGGGTCTAGCAGGAGATGAAGAATAAGTGTTCCTGCTGCTTCAAAGCAAGACAACCAGAATATTGATTAAGAGCTGGCTTCTGAAAAGATGTATGTTAATCTTTTTGAAGTGAATGTTTATTCAAGGAAGTTTCTGCAGAGATTGCCCATAAATTTGATGTTGCTTTAAGCGACRGGTAGAATACATATTTCCTTGAAAGGAAGTGTAGCATATTGGTTCCATTAAAATACGAGTGTATATTTTGTTAGCTTGTCATGTCATAGCTTAAACTTCTCATGAATAGGAAATACAATGTACTTTACACTTGGAAATACTTCCTAATATAGATTAAAATTTGGATGTGATGGTTTTGATTAAAAGCAACCTGTAGAATGACAGTTACTAAAATGCAGATAAAAACTAGTTCAAAGAATTAATAAGGGACACTGATAATAGAATGGCCATCACTTAATATTTTATGTAGATTCATAAAMCATCTTTCAAATTTTGAATCAACAGCTAGTAAAAAATTCAATAGTAATGAGCTMATTTGTATGTAAATGAATGTCATTCTATTCTAGGCTACCCATGCTTTATGGTATCCTCCTAGATATCACTAAGTATGGTYATGAAAATAGGCCTTTTTGGGAAACCCTTTAAAAAAAATCAATATAAATGCAAACTCTTTGCCTGGCTTTTAAGTTTTCAAAAGTCATTCATAAYGTTCTATCAGTTTGAAAGTTCTGTATACTTGTTTTTAAAATAATAATTCAGTGTATTATCAGGAGCTGAATTTCATACCAATTAGGAGCTCTAGGACAATTCTGACAGTACCAGAAGGAAATTTCTTTGCGTGTTCTAACTCACTTGGAAGAACTGGTCAAAGGTGGTATACCTGTGTACCCAGAGACATAAAGTAAATATGCAAAAGAATCCACATTGTGTGGATGTCTTTATATCACTTAGGCTCAATATTAATTAAAGCTCCATATTTTTTGTAAGTATACAGATTTAAAGGTAGAAAGGGTGAATTTATAATGAGGAGTTTTTACATGGAAACCTTGCCATAGTGAGTTTTCCGTAGTATGTATGGTGCAGAAGTATGCCRTGTGCCTTATGTACAATGAACAGCTTGAGTTTTGAATATAATATTCTCAATGAACATCTGCGAGTAAGCCAAAGACCAAGATAGTTTATGCTCAGACATTCTTAATAGCCAAATATGATGAACTGAAATCTATTTTTCTTAAAAAGAGAGAGAATGTTCACTTAGTTATCTTCCTCATCTAGAGCATTCCTGACATTACAGTACCTCATGGAGGCTTGATGGTGCAAGAAMTCCAAGAAGAGGCCCAAAGTTGTAAACATTCAAAAAGATTTTCTGTCTACCCCATGCTACATCAGTTCTTTTTTATCACAGCTACTACTGCAGCTCTGCGGAAAAGTGGAATGTCTTGTATTTGGGAATGTATTTAGGTGTATTTGGGAATGTCTTGTGTTTGGGAATGTATTTTTGCCATCTTTGAGAATGGTAGGTTCTGGTATGCTCATATTTGGACCACAGTTGTGAGTACTGACAGAAACAGACTGGTGGAATTTAAAAAACAATACAGACAACCAAAACCCCAGAAATCTTCCAGAAAGCAGAAATTAATCAAGTGTTGAGTGTGTATTTTAAATCTTGATAGTAAATAGAAACTAATAATCTCTATTAGCTTTTTTCACTTTTAAAGGATGGTCATAAAGATGGACCATTTTTAATTTGGCATGAAGAGCTGATGGATCTACAGCTCAAGCTTTATGAGTTAAAATATTTTAAGGAAATGAAAGAACTGGGGGTTTGTTTGATAATATACTGCTATATACAGAATAATAGTCTTTCAATATTAGTCCTTACTAGAAAAGTAAATTTTCAAATGTTTGGAGCAATTTTGACCTTAATAAAACATCAATTCAGTTAAACCCTAAAGGAAAGGATCAGCTTGTTGTCAGGAACATAAATTCACCCATACTCACTAAATTATTTCACTATTTCTTGCTTTTAATAATACATGTTTAAGTGTTGTTGAATTAGGGACTAAGTGCACTTATACTGGAGATTAGAAGTGGGCATTAACATGAAAACCAGAAAGAAATGTTTTGATTGATAGCTCAGAAGGAAATGCCAAGGATAAATATAAATACTGTTGATTGCAGTTGATGTGGGCAAGTGGTAATCAGTTGCTAATCTAAACAAACAAGACTCCAGCAGGTATTTCAACTCTTCACCTTTGCACTTGCCTTTGAGTTGCTTTTCCCCATCCCATTTACAAACAAATTTTCTACTTGTAATGTTTCTAGTACATTTCTTATGCTGTGGGATAGTTAATCAAAAATACCTTTTTTAAAAGAAAAAAGTGTATGGATAAAGAGAATGATTATGATTTGGGAGGACAATTATCCTCTTTGTCAACTTTAGAGAAAACTAAGATACTATATTTTTTTCTGAAAGCTAAAGTACACTAGCTGATTTCTTATACTATATTCTTATAATATTACTATATTATATTTATAATATCTACTTGCAGGAATTCTGTGTGAATTGTGATGGTCTGTCAGATGGTAGGAAACATGAAGACGGGTGCTCTTTGTTTCTGTTCCATTATTTATCTTGCCAAAGAAAGGTTTYGCTGAGGTAGCATTTTGCATTCATTAATGTGGTATGAATTATCTGGGTGAAACTAGTTTTCTGACAGTAGTTTACCATGGGCAGGGTTCGTGTAAACAGTCTTAACCTTCGGGCTGATGAAGGTGACGTAAACTGACTGAAGTGGACTGGGGAATTCAAGGATCATGTCATGAATTATGATGAAGTCTATATGCCCTGAATGAAGTGGTGGGACTGTCCATTTTTTTATTAGATCATCCGTTTAGACAGACCAGTTYTGAGCTGTTTTGATTAATGTGTTAGCCTCCTTGTTAGGTGATTGRGTATTAAGTATTAAGGGTGTTTTAAAATACGCTTGCCTTTTCTCAGTCCTCCCTTTTAGTTTCCTTGAGGATTGCCTAGACTACTCCATACATATTAATAGCAAAATCTGAAACATATCGTACTTGGTTTACGAAATCTTTTTARGAAATCTTTTTGTCAAAGTGCAAATTACAGAAATGAGTTAAGATTGTTATTATTACCACTGGTTTTAATCTGYGTATATTGTTTACATTGTAAAATAAGAAAAAAAGAGTTTTTCCTCTACATAAGACCATGTGTGTGAAAAGCAAGTATAAAAGTTGAAGAAAAATAAACTGTAGCAAATTTTAGGCAAATATTAAAAAAGTTGAAATCACCTGTGTTAAATGTAGGTATTTGCACATTGAATTCAAGAATTACATTAATCCAGCTTGGGAGGAGAAATAATACCATGTGAGCTGAATCACCAATTAGAATGAACTCTCTTACTATGAGTCTTGAGTATTTAAACTAAAAATTTCTTACAATTAAGTTATTAGCTGTGAAGAAAGATGAGATATGAATACACTCAAGAAAACCAGAAGCAGTTCATGAATTGGCTGCTTATAGATAGTGGCAAAAGTTGGAAAATAAATATTATGCATAGTTACTGAGGAGTTTTCTGACTTGTTATTGTATATCCTGAAGATATGCGGCTCGAAATTCAACAGAAACTGAGGTGATATGAGCTAAAGCAACTATGAGAAGTTTCAAAGCTGACCGCAAAAGGCCACACCTTATCCTGTTCACACGGCTTTTTACTTACACTGAAGTTTAGCAAGCTTTAGCAAAAAGAAACACCTGATGGAATTTCAGACTGTTGTAAAGAATTAACAACAAACCCTATACATTACTACATTGGAAAGTCTTTAAAGGCTCCTTTGTCAAGGCTAGTTTATAGTCCATATAGTTTGTTAAAAGGCTTTTAGAGTCATCATGGTCGATTGGATCAGTGTGGCTATTGTAAAAGTGCAGTAAGTCAACATTAAAGTTCTTATGAAATTTTAATGCCAAAAAATTAAAAGCACAAGTGCTGTAATCAGTTCATAAAACAAAATATTTGAGTCTCTGACCCCGTGCTGCCAAGTGGGAATCAATGAATACAGTATTGTTCTAATGTTTCCTACTGATAAGCAATGTGTTTTGTATAAAAACCAGTGGGACAGTAGTCAGCTGCATGGATGTAACTGGACATCTTACTGGTGACTGCACTGGTGTGCCTTCCTGAAAGTTTTTATTGAGTTTGTGCTCAGTCCTCTGTTTCTTGGCATATTTTTCAGGTATTTTTATGTTTTTCAGTTTTATGATCAGAAGTGAATGAATTAAATTTAGAGTGACACATGTTTATTCTAAAGAAAGTTGGTTTCTGAGTTGTCTGTAAAAGTTACATACTAAGTATGGGCCTGTAGTCAGACTATTTCTCATTGACTTGACCTTTAGCAGACCAAGTTCTGTGAATTTCTGTTTTGTTTTGTTTTGTTTTTTCTTAAGCTTCTCACATTCACCTCTTCTGGTCCCTGCCCCCCGCCCACGCAGTTATCTCTTTTTTGCAGCCTAGTGCAAATTCCTWTTTTTTCCCAATTTATCTTGATCTCTGTCAATTCTCCATCAAATCAGAAAGCATTTTAAACTTGATCCTTTCAGTTGAACGTTTGTTTGCACCAGCATAATATCTCAGAGTTTGGCACTGTGTTTACAAGCTCGAAATCTTTTAAAGTAGAAAATAATAGTATAAATCAAAACCGAAGGTGGTGGAATATGTGGCTACTGTGCAAAAGACACCATCTTTGCACAATGCTGAAATGATGTAAAAGGCTTAAAGATGATGCATATGTTTACTTAGTGTACAGATAGATTACAAAGCAAATGTCAAGACCCCCTCAGGACTCTAAAAGAAAAGAAATTTTATGCCTTTTTTTAAAACATAGAGGGGCAACAGATTTAAAATATAAACAGTTCATAAACTGCATTGCTTGCATGCAGAATGCAATTAATTAGCTAAAACGCAAAGTTAATTTAGAAATATAATTAGGTATCTTCAAAATGGAATCAGGCATATGGGGACATAGGTGGAAAAAACCTGGCATAGAAAATCTGCTTCCTAGCGGTAATTTTTCCGTGACTGGGAGGAATTATTAGGAAACTTTTACATATGAAATAATTTGAAAAAAATGAGGACTATTATGATTTATATCATCTTGAAGTAACAGTGGCATGTAACCTTGTTAGCTTCAGAGAAGGAAATTATTTCTGAAAGTCATCTGCAATGGGGGCTTTTCATGGTGTAACTGAAAAATAATGACTAGATCAATTTTAGCAGGAACGAAGTTTGCRGGTTATAAATAATGGCACTTTGTTCCAGGGAATGTAAAAAAAAAAMCAAACCAAACCCAACCAAAAAAACAACAACAAAAACCCCCACGTCTTGAATAATATTTTTTTGGGGGAAAAAAAAAACAAAACAAAACACAAAGGCAGAATGTATCTGATTTTGTTTTTTTTCCCTACCAGTTGCTGGAAGAAGAATCCAACGCTTGTTGTTAGTATTACTCAGGTTGACTGTATAAGTAAACAAAAGTTGTTTTCATTGAAAACAATGACCTAAATCCCCTTCATTTCAGTCGTAGCAGGACTGGGCATTGTACTTAAGGGAAATATGTTGTGGTTTCTATTTCACAATAAACCGTTGCAACAGTTACCATCTCTGGGATGGACCTCATTGGTTTTTTTTTTTAATAAACATAGAGATTGCTGAAATCCTCTAGAGTGATTCTTTGCAAACTACAGACCTAGTGAGCTTTATCAAGTTATTTCTGTCTCAATCTTAAAGTATCTTTCTTAATTATCTTTAATGAGGAATTTCTGGATCTCTTTTTAAGTTTTTCTGTATTAGCTCACATGAAAATGATTCTTTTCTAATGTTCATCTAACTTTCATTTCCAGACATGAAATCTCATTCTGACTGAATGAGATAATGCCTTTCTCACTCCATCCTGAATTAAGTGCATCTCCTAATTTAAGCAAGGTTCCTCAGTTCCATCCAAATGCATGAACAGCCCAGGAAAATATTACTTGCAGCAGAGCATTAYCACAAAAATAAATCAATAAATACAATCTCATCCCAGAAAACGAAATAAAAAACTTAAAACGTTGCAGAGCAAGGTGGGACCRTTTACTTTGCTGAGTTTCAAAGGCTCCCTGTGGAGTAGAGGRCTTTCTGAATTGCTGCATCACTGTATGGAAACTTGCCTGAGCTGTTAGAAATCACATGCATGTCTCAGAGTCTCACACTGGTTTGCGTAGTCAGTGATATCTGAACTGCAAAATAACAGAAGGGTTCAGATAAAAGCTTGGGAGTATGCACTTGAGAGCCCGTGATTAGGAAGATGACTAACCTCTGCCTGGATCCTTTCGGCTTCAGATGACTTGTAGCTGAACTGCTGAGTCTTCTGTATCAGTCTGACTTCTATACGGTATCGTACTGGCCCGGATTGTCGTAGTCATTTTTTATTTTTATGCTAGGCTAAATAGGTGTAAGTTTTTAGAACTCTCTTCCTTGTATAGATGCTTAAAATTAATTTTGCTTTGCTCCTGTATATTCAGACTATTGTTGCTGGTTTATAAATATAAAGTTAAAGAAATACATAACACAAAACCAACTTCCCAATGTATGCTTCATGGTTCTGCCTTTCTCTTTCCCAAAGCAATAAACCATAGGTAGAGCTGGTGACTGACTTACCAAAAGTTGAAAGAAAATATTCAGAATTCACAATTGAAATTTTGAATAAGATGTCACTTTAAAACACTGAAGTGTTTTGAAGATATTAATACATATAATATTCAGCATTTTCCAGACATAGAATACTTTTTAGGAAAAGATGTTCTGTAATGTAAATTACTCGATGCTTTAATATTAGGAGTATACGGCTGTTGCAGTTTTGCAGACTGTAGAGTTTGATTGTTTGCCATTTATACTGGTAGGAATTGCATGATAATTCCAATGTCAGTGGTGTTTTAAACTTGGTCTTTTATCCAAACAACAGCCTAAAATGTTTGCAGTTGTTGAATTTAAGAACGTTGTTAAAAATCTATTTGGATTAAACATCATACAGTAGAAAACAGAAGTGTTTCTGAAGTATTTTCTGCCCAGCAGTTTGTGTGTGTATGAGGTGGAAGGAACCAGGAGAAGCAGAAATCTTCCACATCTTCACTTGATTTCAAAACTCTTCAATGCTTATTGTGCTTATTTCAAGTAATCATTGTTCAGGCYTCTCCTTCTCCCAAGCAATTGCCATACTTCACAGATGACCAGGTTGTAGAAAATCTGTATCACAGTATTTTAAAGACCCATCAAGGCTTAGATATTTTGCTTATATATCTGCTTATATTTCTTTAATTAGTTTACCTAAGATTTATTACTCAGGTGAAAAATGATTTTATGGAAAAACTTCTATACTTTTCTTCCCAACTGTGGTTGTTCAATGATATGATTTTCAACATTTAGTTTAAAACGGTTTGCAGGAAATTATTATTTTTTTTTCTTTTACAGTAGAAATGAATTAAACTCCCAAATTTTCCTGAGTTTCTGCCCTCAACATTAATTGTGATGAAAACTGAATTGGATCCATGAGGTTTGAGTTTGATTTTACAACATGAAGTGAAATGTACGATTTCTTGCACTTATTCTGGAATTACATATATTCCTTGATTTAAATCTTCTCTAAGTTATTATTTTGGGGACCAGGAACCTGCAAATACTGACTGATTTAATATGATTGATTTAGTATGAAGGATCTTAATGTGTTCAGTTGAGAAGTTTTACTTAGCACAATTCTTTTTTCAAAAGCACAATTTTTCAGGGGACACCCCCCCCCCATCACACCTTCTGCAAAAATTTWAAAATTTTTTAGATTCTGTTTTACCATAGTGAATGTGTTCCTACACCTTTACGCTCCTTTATTTGTTGTCCTTTCTCAGTGCAACCCTTATAAGGGTTTTCCCTTGTAAACTATTTGAAGCTTATAAGAAAAGTATATGCCTGCAGGTACATAAAAGTGGATGCAACTCTCTAAGCCAACCTTTTAACTCAAATTAAGCATAAATTCTCTGGGTGAAATCTGGTTTTGATTTYGATTTTTTAATTTCTGTCTTAAAAATGTAACTTCTTTCAGGACTATATTTTTCACCAGAAATTTAGGATGATTGTTTTTATTGCTAAGCTCTGCAACTGATCTTAAGCAGGGTGATCCTATGCTGGAATAGGTGGCTACTGTGTGTTTGCATCCATGTGTGCTTGAGTGCTCATGTGCCAGAGTGCTCTTGTATTCAGTAGTTACATGGTCAAAATTCCTCTTCCTTTAGTATGATTTTCCTGGGTGCAAAAAGGAAATTGGGATTGTAGACGGGAAGAGAAATGCTTAACAAAAATAAGGAACTTCAGTTAATGCTTATTATGTAATGAGACTTTTAAAAAAATGTTGGTACCACTTTTGAAAATATTATACTAAATGTTACAAGGTGGTTCAAATTAAGTCGCATGTTTTTTTGTATTTTAGGATTTGCTTCCTGCTGTGAAAAAGAAATGAAGCTCACTGTCAGTGGTAGATGGACCGATGATGCAATTTTGTTAATATTTACATGAACACTTGTGTCATATTCTTTGAACTTATTAATGGATATTGCTGTCTTTCACTTGTACATAACAGAGAACAAATGTTTTTCACTGGCAGTTTACTTTTRTGTGCTTCATAGCATCTCGTGCTAAACATTGATTCAGATAATGATAAAGTAGTTAGAACCCAATTTTCTACTATCATATTTTTTATTTGCCTGTTACCTGTTTAATCTATGTCTGCATCTTTATCTAAATAAACTATCACTTGGAAACTGTTTTCTCAACATTATAGATGCCATTTAAAGTTCTAATGTACTGCAATTTTAAAAAGAAGGTTAAAGGAGGGATCCACTGTATTAGTTTTCTGTCTAATTTGAACTGGAGTGGTGCCCTCTCTTTTGTAAAATGCTGCATAGTATGGGAAGTTTACTAGGAGAAAGTAGAATTATTTGCCTTTAAATGAACATGTAGAAAGCTGAAATAGGAAAGTTGTTCTAGTGAGAAGCTAGGGCATTCTCTTTTCTCAGTGGAAATTTTTCTTGTATAAGATGCACAAAAGTCTTCAAGGACAACAGATTGACAAGGGCATATTTTTACAGAGGTTAAACTGCTCTTGCATTATAACATGAATATTCCAGATACAAACATGATGTTTTTATCAGCAAGATGATTCTTTCAATGTATTTGATCTTCAAAAGACATTTACTTCAGCAATTACAAGAAAAAAAGTTAGTTTCAATTAAAATTTTCTTGATAGTTTGTAATCTTTGTCACAACTGGAACTGAGCATACAGTTTTCTAGCAGGGAGATGATACAGAATTGCAGACAGCTTTCTCAATAAGTGGTGATGGATAAGGTACTGGATGAAAATTTTACTTCACCAGAAGTCAGCTTCAAAATCCCATTGACTTAAGAGTGCTAAAAATTCATTTGCCACATATACAATAGACATTTTATTACTCCACAGGTTAATGCACCAAATTAGCTTTTTGTTAGATCTGGACTAACAAGTGGTGCTCTGTGCATGTCTTTCAGTGTTGCCCAATGTGAGAAGTTTGCTAGGAGAGGAAATACAGTACATGCCTTTAACAGGAGTGACTGAATGCCAAAACAGCAGAAAACTTTCTCAAACAAGGACCTATTACATTCAGTGTTTACCTTCAATTTATTTATACCATAAAAATAACCAAAGTCTATAGGGGCAATGACAGCATGGTCTTGATGGATGCAATACAAAGCTACACAGAAACCATGTCTAAGTTAAAAATCTCACAATTTAAAATACAAGAGTTAAATAATGCCAAGCTAACACCTGTGCAAATGATTCTGATTTGTTATTTATCTCTTGCTAAATCTTTTTCTCTGTGTCCTTTTGTTCACTCTAGTTGTTTCAGTGTTCTCCATGACTGAAGCCAGGGTAGGTGTATGCTCGGTAAGAGAAAAAGTAAGGAGGCCAATCGGGTGGTGATGATGGTTTTGGTGCTGTGATCTGTTTCAAAGCACTTGCTTCAGAACCTCTGTTTAGGATGAGAAAACCACATGCTGCAATACAGACTCGTGACTGAGTAGAGAATACACTTGCAGAAGACCTGAGAGTCCTGATGAACAGGCAACAGTCCTGATACCTGCTGCAATGTGCCCTTGCAGCAAAGAAAGCCAGCCATAGCCATGGCTGCACGAGCCCAGACTGTCTAGCAGACTGAGAGTCGTGATTCTTCCCCTCTATCTGGCACTTCAAGATGACGTGTTGAGTGATCTCAAACCAGATGGGAGCGTCCMGTTTGGGGCCCCTGAGTGCAAGAGAGGTGTTGGCATGCTGGAGTGAACCCAGTGGTGGACCACCAAGACTGTGGGAGGCTGGAGCACATGGTATAYGAGAGTCTGAGGGAACTGGGTCTCTTCAGCCTGGAGAAGAGAAAGTGAAGGCGACATCTTGCTGAYGTCTGCAGCAACCTAATAGGAAGCTATAGAGGAGACAGCCGTACTCTCCTCAGAGGTGCACAGTGAAAGGATGAGAGGGAATGGACACAAGATCGAACACAGGAAATTCTAGGTAGATTGGAAAACCATGAGGGTGGTCAAACAGAGTAGACTACCTTGAGCTTTTTGTAGCATTTCCATCCTTGGAGATACTCATAATTTGACTGGACAAGGCCCTGAGCAATAATGTCAATGATGCTGCTCTGATCAGGGACTTAAACTAGAAGTCCTCCTGAAGTAATCTCTGACCAAGATTATTCTGTGATCCAATAATATTGATACTCTGTTCTGATTAGGACCTCGACTCTTTCCTCAAAAAATGCCTCAGTGCATAAGCTTGGGTAGCAAATTTACTTTGCACTGCTGGACATTCAGACTAAAATTTTTGCACCGAAACCTTCAGTCATTTAATGCTGTTGATATGCTATTGCTACAGATGCTGAGTTAATTTCAGTTCCCTTTCAGTGACAGTTTCTCAGCCTGTGGCACTGGGTTCRGTACTTGAGATACAGAGATTCCTAGGCATGGATTCACTGGTGTTGAGGCTAGGTTCAAGCTGGGTGTTATAGTCACACAAGCCCTCAAATTTCGAAGGGTCCAGCAGAAAGAATGATTCATTTTTAAGGAAGCGTAACTTTCTGCTAATCTGTTAGCATCTATTCTGGGGGGCAGAAATGCTGTCAGCAGTTAAAAGAAAGAAAACTCTCCTGCTGACTGAAGGTCTCTCTCCAAAGTGAGTCAGAGTGTTAGTTGCTTTTAATGAATTTATTTATTTTCTTTTTAACTGTATGCATCTTTCCAAAATGAGCATTTCCTGGTGCAGTAAGGTAAAGAGTTAGTAACATGACCGGTGGCACTGCCGTAAGAGGGCACCTCCTATACGTGGAAATCCTCATTGCATTCGTTCACTATGACATGACACAAATACTAAAAAACTGTCAGTCACATTCTAAGTAATGACCAACTAATCATCCCTGTGCTCTTCATAAAGTTTAAGCTTAATAATAAGATGGCTGGTAAAACTTCATTTTTGGTTGTCTCTATTTTGAAAATAACTTCTTAAAGCTTTAATAAGGTAGCTGAAAGATGAATAAGAAATAACTGTTCAGTAATGTGGAGTCCTTGGATGTTTTGGGAAGTGCATATTTGTATTTGCAAGAAATAATAATCTAACTATGGTTCTCAACAGGGTGTCATAAGATTTTCAGCCAGAACAGTTTGGGAGTACATTGTTTCAGGCTATTTATTCAAGAAGTGAGAATAGATGAAATTCTCCAATGGGATTGAAAAAGTTGCATAATGATACCATAAGACATTAACTTAGCAGTTGGAAATAACACTTATGAACCACTGGAAGTTATGTTCTCATGGGTTTAATATTTTCTATAGCCTCATAAATCCGATAGATACATAATCTCTTTATTAAGTCAGAAATTCTATTTGTTTTTGGAAGCTATCAACAACTCTGCCCTGAAATAAATGAGTTCCTCATGGTAAACAAATTTGCACATAGAAGATACTATACTTAGAGAATCCTCTATGGGTAAACKATCAAATATTAAGTCTCTCCTTGAAATTCAGTATAAAAAGAAACAAATCCTACTTCAGAAGATGTACAAATGCCTAAGTTAATATTAATCGTATGTGTTATCTGTCTTGGTCCTGGGGATTGCAGATCTTTGTACAGGTGTTTTCTGTGTTGCAAAACTCTAGTCACTTTTAGTGGAGTTTGGCTCTGGTCCTGCAAAGAGTCCAGCACGCTCTGTCCTTCGTGCCTGCGGTGAAGGCTAAATGGAGACTTGTGGGAGTCTATGTGGGAGMGTGGGAATCTGTGAGCCGAGCAAAAACCCACTGTCCTGGTTGATTCGGACAAGGATATTTCTCGCATTTTCAAGCTCTAGTTTATAGGAAAATCTTAYTTAATTTCTCTTCTCTGGGTTTGCTTTGGTGGAACTATGTTGTAAGAAGTAAAAAGCAGGCATAGTATTATAATAATCCCCGTTGCAGGTTACATAAAAATTTCAGTTTCTCTGTGTTTAGTTTAAGATGTAGGCAGGTTTTCCCCAAGGAGGTGCTGGAGAAACACAACTTATAGAACTACGTATTGGAAAGCTCATCTGGTGAAGGAAAGATTTCTGTAGAGGTGAAAGCTGGTGAGAAATAAGAAATTGAGTAAGGATCAAGAGGTAATAAAGGACAGACACTTGGGAGCAAAGACAGAGAATGGGAGAGTAGAGGCAGCAGAGTACTTGAGAGGGGGAGGAGTGTGGGGTTCAGGAGAGATCATAAGGGAAAGGTACAGGTGTAATGCTTTTGGATTTGGCCAAAAAACCTTGCAAGAACTCTCCCATGACTGCGAAGATTTTTATTTTTTTTTAAGTAGTTTTCCTATGCAGCTTTGTTACTGACTCTCACCTCAAAAGTAACTGCCTTTCCACTGCCTTTTACTTTGCATGTGAAGCAATTTTGACATGCATGATGTCAGTAATTATTTAAAAGAGCTTGGGCTTTGTGTGTCAGTATACTTGCAGTGTATTATGGGTTCATTAAAACATGGTGAATTTGAGATATTGATTAACGTGGAGAAGGTTCTATAGTTTGGAAAAAGCAGATACGAAATGGAACCTTTTTTTGCCTTCGGTAACTTCAAAATCATTCCGTAGCCCAAGTCGTGACTGTGATGCCTGCAATGTCTGTGGGGGTAGTGAATAGCTGTAGGTTTCCTGATAATCTCCTGCGCGTTAGGTGAATGCAGGTAGGCTGGGGCTTACGAGCTCTTTCAAGGCTTCTCTTCAGAGAAGCCAAGGGGGTACTTGGAAACATTTTCTGGATATAGCAAACAAGATGCTTGTCACGTTGCTAAATGTTTAGCAGACATTTAGAGAGGAGAAATAATCACACAATATCATAGAAGTGTATTATTTCTATGAGAGTTTCCTTCATCCAGATGATTACATTCAAAGCTGTCCTCATATTTTACATTTGATCAAGTGGAACATTTAATATCAAATGTAAATATTTTTTCCCTTGTCTTGTGTGAAGAAAAACCGAAACATCACAGATTTGGGTTGTTCCAAACTAAATATTGTGTCATTTATAGTGGATGCCAAACAAGTAAACAACAAAAAAAAGAGCAATTGTGGATGCAGCTTTAGTTAATTGCAAGTTTTCTAATGAAACCTACAGGCTTTGAGAGTTAGCAATTAGACCAGCCCTGATACAATTGGATTTCACCTAGTAAAACATTGTTGATTTGCAGGCTGGAAGCTGGTGGTTAATCTGTAATCTAGCAAAGCTTATGGCAGCCTTTGGTCTTAATTTTAAGAATTTCAGTGGTCTCAGTTTCTGACAATAGAATGGAATAACTTTTGCAAACTGACCGTACTGTGTCATGCTGAAGTCTCGCTACTTCCCAAGTAGGTCTCTGAACACAGAGAGCACCTGAACGCTCTCCTGGACACTATATGGTAGCTAACATGTGCTTTTGCCTACAGCTCATCTTTTTTCCCCCCATACTACGTGCCTCATTACCTGGGCTTACATAGTTTAGAAGTCTTTTACTTGATGAATTTCACTCACACCAGAATACAAATGGAAATGCTAACAAGGAAAAAACTAATTTGAAAAATGCATTTTTAGGGCCTTCATCTGGTAAATTGAAACTGAGCATAGTATTTAGTCATGGCTCATAAAGACAAAGTCTGACTAGAGAGTTGTTTATCTTCAGCAAATACAGCAGGCATACACAAAATCTAAAACAGCTACCCAAGCTTGAAGTGAGAAGAGGTTCCTCTACAGCTTCAAAACACTGGGCACATTTTCAGATTCCTAAAAATCTTAAGCACAGCAGTAAATGGCCTTTTAAATGAACACAGAATTTAATCTTTAAGATTCAAATAGCATTCAAGGTGTTGTCCTGATCTTCTGAATTGAAGTATCAAAGCTCCCATCCAACTTGAGTAAATTCAGTATCTGACCATAATTGATATTTAATCAAATTCCATGATATGGAAAAATTATGCAGTTGGTGTTAGTTTCAACGTAAAGTGGCTTATAACTTTTTTTGGTATTATATTGAGATACCCATCCTATCTAATAACATAGAGTTTAATTGAGTGCAGGTCATCAAGGAAATTAAACTTTGTTACTTAAGGTTATTTTCTGTCAGGAAATACAACTGAAAGTTTTTGGGGAGGGATAAACTTCAGGAGTGGGTGGCTTGTGCAGCATCCATTAAAATAAATGGCTACATGGAAGAATAATTACCTACACATGAGTGAACAAAAAACCCATCTGTGTCACTTAACTAGATTAGATCCTACCAAAGGTTACCCAAATGAAAACAATTATCTCTATCGTACATTCATAATCTTTTTTTTTTTTTTTTAAGTGTAGTGTTTTTATTACTTCTGTTTCAAAACAAACAGAGCACATTTTATAAAAGCTAATAGTTCAGCATTCCACTCTTCTTTAAGGGATGAGACTGTTTCTCACTTATTGTAATCTTTAAGTTGCATGAACTACTCACCTGTACAACAACTTCCAACAATGCTTCTGCTTTTTAAAATAACAGAGTATTTAAAATATGGTATCTAAGGGTTTTTACAATTCAATTTACAACTTTCATAATTCTTTATCTGAAACATATTGCTTTCTCTCAGGCAAGTGACAGCTTGCATTAACCTCAGTTGTGAATTTCACCCCATATTTTATGATATATATATATATCATCATGAAAAAAAATGGAGGGAAAAGAATTAAACATTGGTGTCTAGACTGATTGCACAACATTKTTAACAGTGTTTTGGAAATGTGCAGCATCACCTGTTGCCATATAGCAGCAGCCAGGTATCCTATAAATCAAAACATTAATGTTGTACTATTTTTTCTTGTTAGAGAATTTTGCTTACATGAAGCCCTTCAATATGTTTCATGTAGGACAGGTGGCTGCTTAAGTACTATTTTAGTGGCTTGTCAAATCTTAGCTTGACTGAGATCTGTTTAAGTTTTGCATTTATTTATTCCAGAAACTGAAGAGGAATAACATTAATCCTATCTGATCAAGAATATAAGGTTTCCAAACAAGCTTTATTTTAAGTTTAATTCCTACTTTTATTATTGGGTTCAAATTTTATTACTTTTGGTTCTTGTCCTCATGAACTAGTGTCTGACTTCTTACTGGCAGCATCCCCTCTTTCCTGAGACATAATTCATGGCTACTTTGTGAAAGGCTTCCTGTATGAATGTTACAGTGATACAACAACGATATTTTGCTGTTTTGGAATTTGAGGAACACTGTTCTATCRAAGAGACTTGGCACCTTGAAGTACCTAATACTTAATTAACATGGTAATGTTTCACTGAAGCCTTAGTTACATATTAATGAATTAATAGAGCTATAACTAAGCTATTTAGCTTTATGAAACAGAAGTACATTTCCTATAAAATCACCACATTTTAAAACATTTATTACAAGAAATCCACATTAGATTAGTTATTATTCATGAACATAACAGTATCTAAAATACAATTAAAAGTCAGTCATATAAATTATGAATTTTCTGCAAAAAAAATCCTMCTTTATCAGAGCATTTATTTATCAAATGGTGATTTGATATTTGTTTTCCTAACCCTGCATTCCTGGGTATAGCTACTAACTCCTAGGATAACATTTATATCTGATCCCAYGCAGATATCTCAGATGCCCTAGGGCATTTCTCACAGCGATAGGCAACAGAGTCCTCCCCATTGTGATAAAAACAAGGCAGAGATGGGGGTAACAATATAAATACCATATTTCCTTTGGAGTGCTTTGGAAGATGCGCTCTCAAGAAAGACTGTGGCAGCCTCATTTCAAGGTAATTGMCAGCTTGATGTCCCGTCATAGCGAGGCTGAGAAACTTGTTCTTTTCAATGCAATCATGCGGCATTGGGATGGGAAGAAAAACACCTGACGTTACTTTCARATACATATGGTTTGTTCTGGAAAAAATATTAATTGCACTAAGATGGAACTTAATAGGTTGTAAAGGGACCTCCATATTTTACCATTTACATTTTTAAATGGTCCTGAATAGTGGTAGCAAGTGTTTGGAAATCCTTAGATTTATGAGTCATGTCTTCCCTAGAACAGCCCTACCTTGACATTTTCCAGCACTCCCACTTTTCTAAATCGCCCATCTGACTTCTGCAGAGCCTGATGCCTGGRTAGTTCAGATATCTCTGTTCATCTCACTGAAAGATGTTGGACAAGGCAGAATGTATTATAGCTTTGGAAAAGGTTGGCAATATGAGTTGATAATGTACCCCATTTAGTCCATTGTTCAGAGTCRCTGAAGATAGGAGGCTTTGCAAGTTGCAGGTTATATCTAACTTGTAATGAGAGTTGGGATGATGATCGGATACAAGTCTTTAGTAGTGTCTCCATTTAATTGTCAGGCATCAGATCTTGAAAAACTTGTGCTGTAGCCTGTAGTGGGAACTTGGGGTTGGAGGATGAGGAGAGGRGGATGAAGACAGGACAGCAGTAATAGACTTTTTTGTGGCTTTAATGAAAGCCAGTCTGTTATTCCAAGATGGGCATTAATGAAGCCAACAACAATACCTGGTTTTGGGTTTGTTTTTTTTTCCTTCTGTTTTGAAAGCTGTAAATGGTTTTATTTAATGTGGCAAGTCTCTCTCAGTTCATCATACTTTCAGAAGCCCATGTAATAATAAATGTAACATAGTACCATGAAAATAGTTCGTCCCTAAAGTGAAACTGGGCTGTGTGATGCAAACCAATAAAGTCAATTTATTGTTAAGGTATTTAGGCACTGTTAGCTGCAAATTGGTGACAGGTTAGATAACAAAATGCCTAAATGAGTTGAATGTGTAAATTCTATTGGTATTTAAACTTAGTGTTTGTAAATATCTTACCAAGCTACAGACATCTGTATCTTCTGAAGTACTAGTACTTGCTCTGCTAGAGGTAGAGAATCATAGTTACTAGCAGTGCCATGAAAATATTTTTAATCGTTAGTTGCTACAGACCTTTTCGATGTGTAGTGAAATTCACAGCCATGGGTTCTTGGGCTGGTATTTGAACTTTGTTACTGGCAGCTATGGCAGTGTGGACTCTGTGCATACCATCACATAAAGTAGGCATCGCCCTGGTAAATCATCTAACTAGTAGCTAGATAATAACTGCGTGCTAAACATCAGCATCAGATTTTCAGTTTGAGTAAATCATCTAGGTACTCATGATCCCAGACTTTAAGTTGCAAAGTGCGATTACTGAATGCAAAAGCTTTGGAATAAATGGACATGGAGACCAATTGTAATGTAAAGGCTGTTAATGGAATTAGTCTCTTTTGTTTTATGTAGCTGTAGAAAATTCTGCGTTGGATTAATCCATATTTTACTTTTACACTTGTAAGGGCTCACATAGATCTATCGTCTGCCTTAATAGTTTGAACATGCTATAGTTAAAAACTAAGGCACTTAAACCCTGTCCTGTTTCATATATCTAAAGGACTGTCTATGATCTAACCATTGTGGTTGCACAGCAACAGATTTCTTGCATTTCCAAAAGACTACGTGGAAGAATTTAGGTCCAGCTGTTCTGTTGGGGGCAAATGTGCCCCCTCTCCCCCCCTTTTTTTTTTTTTTAAGCTGGATAGGAAATAACAGGAAGGGATTTGGCTAATTTTTCAGAATTTGTGTGGATTAAGGAATCAAGTMTGTTCGTATTGTGTATATACTTGATTATTACGGATATATTTATAAATAAAGGGAACAAATGRAAAGGGGGGGGAAAAGCTGCCTATCAAAACATTTGGATTTGATAAAATTTWAAAAAAATCCATATTTAGTATATTGTAGGAAAAGCAAGGAATTTTTTTTAATTGAAATTCCATGAGCTGGAAGTAATGCTTTCGGTTGCTTTCAAGGTATTTTTCATGAGGAATATTGTCTTCTACTGCTCTCTTATGTTAATTTCTCCTTTTAAAAGGGGGAAATTAAAATATGCATAAAGATGAGATAATGATGGATTCCATTCCTGGAGTGAGTAAGCAGCTTATCGCAGGGTAGCTGAAACCTGCATCTTCCTTTGGCTGCAATAGCAAGTCTGTCTGATTTATTTATTTGTTACAATGGTGCAGTTCTGCAGCACGACTTTCCCAGTATTCTGCTGCTGAAACTTTCCACCTTATGCAGGTGTATTTTGGAGGGAGGAGAGGAAAAGGGAGGGAATGACTTTATTTGGGTTCACTAGGAGTGACCTTTCTTCTGTTATGAATGCTGCAAATGATCCATTACCCTAATTCTGTAACCGCAGAAAGTTGACATGAGTTCCTTGGCTGTTTCACAGTCACCTCTATATTACTAGTTTTCATGTAGCTATTTACATAGCATTGTAGAGGACATGAGCACAGTTGTAAGGGTGACACTCAGAGAAGTAGCATCCTGCATGGATGGTTCATATAATGAGAAATGACAGCTGACCGCAGGGATGAAAGGAGAAGGCCTAAACAGAGCAAGAGGAAAATGGATAGAAATGGGTACATCTCCACATCACTGAGCAATCACTGAGGAAAGAAGCAAACTGCTGTGTGTTCTCCCCTCAGTCATTTAATTCTCTGGAGATAGATATATATATATATATATATATATTTACAGCCCTCGCCCCCACCCCCTGCTGTTATTTTTAAGACTCTGGCAGGTGCTGACTTGCCTGCATTACAGGCACATGCTCAACAGGTTAAGATCACCAATTTGATTGGCATTTCTATGTCACAATGTAAATACAGTCAGAAGACATCTATGCCGCTATGTYGGCAGTTGAAGGGTTTTTGTCTGTCCTGTACTCCCTGTTTTGCTTGTAGTATTTGTACCCTCATTTGCCTTCTCCCTTCCTAGGGGATTTCATGGTTGGAAGTAACACCTGTGGCCACTCTGTGCTCTGACAGCTGCAAGACGCAGGTGCCAAGCTCTCGAATGTATTTTTTTCTGGTGCTGTCATCTGGGTTAGAAGATAGCTTCCAGGCAGACATCTCAGCTGTGTCGGTGTTCATTGCTTGTAGTTGGGCATCGAGGTATCATTGGGCTGGTTAGCTTTTCACAGTTTCATTTATAGTATACGCATTAGTGGCAAGTAATTTGCTTTCTAGTATGTGCCTTTCTAGGGAGTAAGTTCTGGTCTACTGTTTAACATGTTTAAAGCTCTCTTTAGATCAACATGTGCTCTGGACAGAGTTGATAGCTTCTTCTGTGCTCTGCATGTGGTCAAGAACACTCTAGGTCTGTAGCAAATTACGGATACTCATAGAAATGTCTCATCATCATATCTTACTTGACTGCTGTTGGAAGTGTTTGAAATCTAATTCAGTGTTTGGAAACAGAGAGTACCTGGAACAAAACATGGCTGGCTCAACTAACGCATCACCAGAAAGGTGACTGTGAATGACAGTCTTGTGTCTTCCTTCTGTTGCTCCAAGAATTGCTGTAGGTTTATGTTTAGTAGAGTGTGTATGTGCTCTTTGATATAGCAGCCTCTGTGTGAAACTGTGTGAAGGTGTAGGGTGCCATAGGGTGAACTAGACTAAAGAACTCCGTTCGTTTACTTGGTTTCACCCTGTCTTCCCTTGAAGATACAAGATGTCTTGATTACAGACTAGTTTCCCCAGAGAAAGGTGTTTCCTTATTCAAGAACTTGTTTCAAACTTTCATTGGTGATTGAGCAAAGGATACMAAAGTAAACTATGAGTTTGCTCAGGGCCCTGGAAGAGAACGTGACTCTATTGCATTTGTCCGARGGAGATGATTTTTCTTTGTTCCTTTGTAGCTTTGCTGTTTCTTTTAAAATTCTGGAGAAGTATTTTGAAAACATGGCTAACATAGGCTGATTCCTGAATGACGCTGGATAAGAAGATGTAGCCAATAAATTTTTGACTTCATGACCTTATCACTGTCTAATGTGTTGGTATGTGGCACTATTTTGTATAGCCTTGTGACTGTTTTGGACAGGAAAAAGCTCTTGAAAGCAGCAAGGATTGCTGTGTCCTAGAAATGGTGTTTKATGAATGTCACTGGAACTAGATATTCAAACAGACTTAAAAACTCCATTTCTCCAAGGTTGGTTGTAAAATTGGAAAGCAGAATTTGAATTAGAAATTGGAATTAAAGTTTGATCAATTAAAGTCAGAAATATCACTAATTTCTTCCCTACCACAAGTCCAGCAAGCAATATCCTGTCACTCCATTTCTATTCAGCAGAAGTTGGAGAAGTGGCAAATGCAACTTTTCTGCAGGAGATACAAAGCCATTTGTAGTAAATTATATTTCTACCTGTAGGCTTATGCTCTGCATTCTGTTCAGCTCTTTAATGATAAAGTTTACGTACAGAGTTCCCAATTTCAATATTTGCATAATTTCCTTCTGAAGACAATTAATTTATACATACTCTCTTGTACAGGGCTTTAGGCTTCAGAAAACTTTTTGTGGAAAATGGACACACAAATTAATTTGACTCACGCAATTTACTGAGGCAACATCATGGAAAATATAGTCTCTTTTCTGTTGTAAGCAAAATGTGTTGGGGGGAGAGATGACCTTCGGAGATAAGACTGAAATGAAGCAAAAATGCATTCACTTCCTATTTCACATTGAGGGCTGATTTTTATCAGAACACTTGGATGCATTTAGAAATGGAGTTTAAGGACAGGGATGGACCTTCAAATGTACCTGTGTGACTCTAAACATTACCTGGCCAATTATTTTTCTTCTGCCTGTCATATATGAGTCTTTGAGGTGAAAGCACAGAGTGACCAAGGTACTTAAATACCTTTGTGTGTGTAGTCCGGAATAGATGTTTCCATGTGTGTAAATGTGAAAACTTTTTTTAAAAAGTGAATGTTTTAATACAAATGAATCTTTTGTTCTTTAAAGGATTCGTTTTTGTGCATATATAAAAACATACTTCAGTCTATTTTATTTCCACAGCAAGCAAGCTCAAAAGTTTTAGTTTTTTTTTTATCTGTTGCTTTTATATGGTCAAGTTCCTACTGAACCACAAAACTGGCTTAAAGACCTGCACACAGTCATTTGTATACAGGGCAAAAATCTTGTCGGCTGTTTTGCTGTAAACAGAGCAAAAGATCTGTTTAACTCAAACAATCATCTCCCCCTCCCTGCAAATCGCACTGCCATATGAGCTCACGGGTTTACTGGCAGGCAGATCTACCCCTGCAGCTGGGCCATTAGCTAAAACTAATGCAGGATTGAGCACTTGGCAGAGAGCATGCAGTGGGATTGGTTACCAAGGATCAATATGTTGGCTTTGAAYGTGTCATGCATTTCTGCGTGCGTGTGTTTGCTGCATGTGTGACTTCGTCGCATGTGTGACTTTGTCTTCGTCCAGCCCCTGCAAGGCATATTTCCTCTACCCCACTGCATGGCCACTATATCGTTTTGGTAGGTCACAACGTTCTGAACTGTTGAGGCAATGGAAAAAAAAAAAAAAAAAGGACTATATTTCCCCAGAATTACGTGGGATATAATTCCTGGTGCTTGTAATGGATTTAATTAATAGGAGCTAATTTACCTGGCTGTGCTGCACTCTGTTTGCCATGCACTGGGTAGTGTCAAACCCAGAAGTGCTTTGCTGGGTCTTATTACCTTAAAAAAAAAAAAAAAAAAAAAAAAAAAAAAACAACGTAGAAGGCAAAGCTAGATCTATGTATAATCAATACATAATAACGTGTAATACTTGGGGTTCTTATGTCAGCTGCCGCCTACTCTCTGAACCCTCMCTACTGTAAAGTTGCATTTAGTATAGCCATTTGATTATGTGTGATCTCTTTTGCTACAAGAGTATGACACCAGTTAATTTATGATCAGGTGGGTGTCAGCCTATACAAAATGTTTGGTAACTCCAGTTTCTAGTGTTGGTGGTATGAAGGACTTTAAYATGCCTCATGTAATTTCAGCAGAGAGGCAAAGATGGAAGATGAAGAGCCACTGATTCATCTTGTTGCTCAAGATGTGACTCTGCCAATTCAAGCTGAGTGCTTTATATTGGAAATAGCAGTGTGGCAGCTCATATACAGCTAGCTTTTCTGAGGATTTGGCTGTGAGAATTCTCCAACTGGCCAGGAAAAAAAAAATATATATATTGTAGGAAGTTAAAAGGATAAATGGCTTTTATGTGCTTGTTACTACTCATAATTTTTGTGCCTTAGTTTCGTGTGGGATTTTAGAAAGTGATCTGCTTTGAAAGAGGCTGATTTTTTCTGCTGTGTACCATATGAAACTCTTACTGTTCTAGCTGCTTTCCAGGCTTTGATTTGTTTTGGATTCTCATGACTGCCTAGTTTTTTGAGGGTTAGGGAGGATGCATCCATGGCAAGTAATATGCTGGCTTCTGTAATATTGGCATTGCTGAAGATTAGCTTAAATCTCCTCTATGAGCCTACATTAGTACTGGAAGACTGAGGCTTTTAAAGGTCTGTTACTGCAGGCTTTCCTGGCCCCTGCTCTGCAGCCTGGGCACACTCAGATCGTAATCCCCTGTCAGTCACCAAGGGAAGTAACTGCCTTTGATGGTCCTGAGCCAGTGCCAAAAGAATCAGATGGCCATAGGAAGAGTTCTCAGAAATTTGTTAGTGACTGGCACATTAATAATGTTAAAATACTTCATCATAAAACAGTAACCAGAAGCCTTTAGGGTCCACCAAGTTTTTACGGTTTTCCAGAAGTGTTCAAGTGTTAGACTGCTTTGTTTTACCTGCTGTGTTCTCATATACAGAGTCATTAAAGAAGAGAGCATTCTTCTAGAAGTGTCAAAGGGATGTCCATGCAGTATAAGCAGTACAGTACTTCCTTACACGCAAAATTCTTCAGGCTCCATCCTGCAGTTTTCATACTTTTTCTTTAAAAAGGTGCGCTCAGTACAACACAGACATCTGCACGGCTGACTGCAGAGATATCTTATACCTCACTACTGTTATTTTAGTCCCTAACCTAATAAAAGATTTTCAATCAATTTTGGTTTTGAAAGGGACCACAGGAACAGGTTTCTTTAAATTCATTTTCTGTTGGTATGAAATTTTTGTGATTTTTCTTTTTCCTCTTCTCCTTGCCCCTAAATCCATCTCATATTTCACAGACGAGGAAACAGTGTGAYGGTGTGTCACACCCAGTTACATCAGTCACATTGGCAGTCATTACTGACACAGCTTAATGCAGTCTGACTGATGTAATCAGACATGATGTCTCTCACAGTACTGTGTCACCCTGAGAGATCTAAAGAGACACAGGTTTCAGAAAAACACAGTTAAGGGTTGTTTTAGAAAACAAATAATAACCCAGGGCATTGTGTCTAGAGATGTGCACCCAAAACAAGTGGGTTCTGGACAGAACGAGACCAGTGTGCTGAATTCATTTCCTTAGGGCAGATGATGTTTTTTCAGCCCACTTGAATGAACYTCATTTATAAAAGAGTTAAAGCAACTTTCTGCAATAGTAATTTCTCTTTCTGTTCCTCATCTAAACACARTAATGTACATTTCAAAAAGATATTTTGAGTACCTCCCTTCTTGGGATACCCAGCTTGTGACCTCCTTAACGCGTCTGCCTTCAAGGAGCTGATTTGATATCTCACATTTGGTGCTCAAAAGTTGAGATTGTCAAAGCACCTAGCCACAAGGGAGTAKATTTTAAATGCATGGAAATCTGGAAGGTACTGTATAGCGTCAATGTTGTGGTTCCTTTCCACAGTGGGTGTGTTATGGATGGCGTTTATAAATGTACTTTACTATTCTTACAGCTTAGCTCCTGCAGTTGAAATGGCTCAGTTGCAAACAAAGCTTGGATTCATACTTCTTGATGTGTAGTCAGAGCAGGGATAATTTTTCTTATCATTAGAGGCAGAGTCCAGATTTGAAGTGCTCAACTGGACCTGATCATTTCCCAAGTTTATTTGAATTTAGTGATCCAAGGTTCAGCTTTAACTTTCCTGACCTCTATAACAGCATATAAAATCTGAGGTCCACTAAAGTCAGTACCAAGCTTCCCATTTACTTCAGCAGGGCAAGGTCAGACATGTGGAGCACTCTTTAGGTACTGGCTGAACTTGAAGTTGTTTGAAGAAAGTTGTCCAGCTTGTTAAAGTGAGAACTGGATRAGACATACCACTTGAAGTGTCTCTGAAGGGTGTTGAGCCTGTGAAAAACCACCTCATTTTTATCACCTAAGCAAGTGAGAACTGAAAATGCCATTGAAATGGAAAAAATACTGATCAGGAACAATGAGAGAAACAGTTGGCTATGCTAAAAAAAGAAAAAAAAAAGTTTGCTGTGCAGTTTGCTTTTGTTTTATATTTGACTTTCTCTCTTCCTGATTTTATTGTTTTAAACATGCTTAGATGTGTGTTAGTAAGAGAGTTTAGGTCATGTTAATCTGTACAATGCCAAGTACAATGTGGCCCTAAGTCTTGATTTAGGATTCATCCGTATGACTAAAATCAAAATAATAAATATTAATTTGGTTCTGGACTCATAAATTCTATCAGAGACATCATCAAGCTTACAGGCAAAGCTGTAATTATAACAGACCTTTAAATTAATGGGTTGGACATAAATATGGCTATCAAAACTGTTTTAAAATATAAAACTTAATCTGTACTTCTGTCTCCATCTCCAGAAGTATCTTTTCATCTGTTCTTAAAACTGCATTTCTAACTTGTTTTTCCCCCAAAAAAGTGAAAATGAATGCAAATAATTTGTGCTAAAAAAAAAAAAAAAAGAAAATATACAGGAAAACAACTGCATCTCTGTTTGTATGTCTGTCACCAGCATTTTAATGACCACTTTATAACTTTGCTATCTCTGAAGTTAGATCGATTTCAGCCTCCTCAGCTTAATTTGCATTCAGCATTATTTTGCTATTTAGGGAAGTATTGGTAGAGAAAGCAATAGAACAGTTTTTATACAATGTCTGTGGAAAATGTAAGAATGTGAACATGGAGTTGCTCAGTACAGGGACCCACTGATACCTCAGCAAATATATTAAGTCATTATAAAGGTGTCATTGCCTGCTGTATACAGTATATGCTTCTGTTTAATCCTTCTGGAGGGGACWACCCCATTTGTCATAGTGGTAATTTGAAATTGAGTATGTCAAAGCTGATGGCTACTTGGTCTCGAGGGTACTGGTTTGCTGCATGTGTGCCTAAAGCAGGGCCAGCTTTCAGCATGGGGAGTGGGATTTTCTACAGTAGGATTCTGTCTTCATTTCAGCCGTGCTTTGAACTCTTTAACCTTGCACCTGGACGGTAATGGCATGATCAAAGGTTRTAACTGAGAAGTAAGCTGAACTCTTGAAAGAAAAGTTCCTGTTTAGGGGTTGGYATGTCCTAAAAATAACAGTGAAAAATAGAGGAATTACAAAGCTTAACACGAAGAACAGTTTGCAAATACAGGAGATCAGAGCTGTCATTCGTATTGAGCAACACTTAACCTGAGAGGTATTGGTCTGTCACAGTGACTGGCAACTGGCCAGGCATGGTTTCCTAATCTCTTAGCTGTATCTCTGAAATCAGAGTAGCATAGGAGCTGCTAGTCTGGCTACCCATCACCCACTGAAAATAGCCCTGGAAGCCAATTTAGTATTCTGCTTGGTGCCAGCCAGGTAACACAGAGAGGCTGCAGTAAGGGCCACAATCATGAAAACATTGGAATAATTGCTGACAGAAGGTAAAGCACTTCTACTTAAAACAAACTACAATTTGAGCACGTGATGCTATAATAGGGTAGCTGCTTACTCAGCACCACCCTGAGTATTCTTGATTCTCATCTGTCTAACTCGGGGCAACAGCTCTAATCTCTTTAGTTCTTAGATAAATCCTGGGATCCAGCTCCACTATGGGTTGTTGTTTATGGTCTTGCCCATGACAGTCCAGTACACCTGTGGAAGAGCAAATGGGCTGTGTTGTTTGACTGGCATCACAATTACGTTTTAATTATTAAATAATCTTTAGTGTTTAGTCACGTGGCAGGTGAAAAAGGCACTTTTATTTTTCTGATTGATTACACAGGGGTGGCAGTTGAAATGCTTAACATGCTATGTAATTTTAGGTGAAAATTAATTAGCATGAATAAGCAAGGCACCCCATGGTGTCACTGTTTAGTCAGTTTTCTATGGAGAATCACACTTTAATAGGAAAAACAATCTYTTTTTGGTGTTCTCAAGACACAATAAAAACAGATGAATTAAAATTAGTAACTGATGTGTCACCTTATCATAAGTTTTCTTTCAGGAGGTGATTGTTCTATGCCATACGTTCCACTGTCTTTAGTGAAGGAGAAGGTGTGTGTGGGAAGACTAGCAAAACCTAAGCAAAAAACCTCAAAGAAATGCTATCGTTATTCTCCAGTGCAGGCACTGCCAACTCCTGCTTGGAAAAACTGCTTCTGAACCTATTCATCCATGATTTTTGATGATAGTATATGTCAATTTGTAAATAATGAAGAAATCTGTCTCTGCACCTTAATTAATTACCTGGATGGAAGTGAGAGCTGTCAGGGGCATTTTAAATGCTTGCRCTGTGGTGCTGTGTGACAATGTGATAGTCATATACAACATTTTGAGTCTTTAAATTACTGTGATAAGTGACCTAAAGGAAAGAGAGAAACAAGAGAAAAATTAGTAAGAGCAACTCTCTGATAAATACAGTGACTGGAACAGATAGAGCAATGAAGCCTGTTCATATGTTAAGTCTATTAAGATGTGGTTGATCAAAAAGTTTAAAAGAATGATCTCAATGTGGCTAACTTTAAATGTGATTTGAGTTAAAATGTCGTGATGATTTCATGTAGATAAGTATTTGATAGGAGTGTTGGTTGGAAGAAAATGTATTTAAAGACAGGATGCACAGGCTTGGTTCTTATATCTGAAATTTTAGGAGATCTTTATTCTCCAGCTTTACTGTTGAGCTTTATGCAAGAGTTCATGTTCAAGAAGACARACCCATAGAAATTCATGCCATCAAAATAGCTGGCTATTGTGTTTACCAGGGTGTTATCAACAGCATGTGGGAGTACACATGCTGTAATACTGTGCTTTGGGTTATTTGGCACGTGCTGTAAATGAGCATTTGGAAGAGGTAAGATCTGTGATTTGGGGAAAGACTGAAAGAAAGAATATCAGTGATTTTATTCACTATTGCTTCAGCTAGACTCCTTCTTCCCCTTAATTTCTGTGAGTTGGAAAACTAGTGTCAGTAGCCAGAACATAGCTTCCCGCCCACACATTTGGCCAAAATTTTAATGCTGCCAAGAAAGATCACTGCCTTTTTTCTGTTTTCCTTTTCTACAGAGAGTGTCAAAGTGGAGCCTTAAGTATACCCATAGCTAGATCAGAGCTGTTGGAGTTTTATCTCAAGCAAGTGTTTGAAGGGTTTCTGAGGGTTTTTTTTTTTGTTAATTTGAAACGTTCTAAAAATAGAAAAAGTTGTAACTGATTGTAATCAGTTACTTTTTTTTTTTTTTTTAGATAGAGAAATCAATTTACATAACTGTGGGATTCTATGACCATTGTTTTACATTTAGAGGCTCAGCCCTCCCTCTTCTCTTCACTCAATTCTGATCCATTTGTCATTTTGGAGGTTTTATGAATTGTGGCAGAGAAGGGCTGAATCTGTTGTATCAGATCTGTTAAGGGTCAGAGGCAAATAAAACCACCACACAGGAACATGCTGCTAACGGGGAGGTAATACRATGTAGTAAGAGACTTTGCTTTTCTTTCTCCATTCTTGGATAAAGCCACATCAGTTTCCTCTGTTAATATTGTTTTAAGAGGTTGTAGGGTTTTTCTTCCATTGTATCCGCTGCAACTGTGATTATGGGCAGTTCCATCTGCAAGGATATTTTCAGGTATATTTAGYTTTAAGCATATGTGTAGTCTTTGCTGAATAACCAGATTGTTTGCACATAGAAATGAATAAACATACTTAAAGATGTGAAGCCTATTCTCCACAATGCCAAAAAATGGCATTTCAGGCTGGTTACTCCATAAATTAATGCTTGAGACTGTGTACAAATACCTTTTTCAATGATCTATTTCATAAATAATTACTTAGATTATACATAGGACAGTAGGGGGTTCTTTTTTTTTCTTTTTTTGAAAATTACAACATTGTATTTTAATTAAATACTGAATTTGCTCAGTTTTTCTTGAAAAAGAATTTGGGTCTTCTCATTCCAAAAAACCACACCTTACTACTTGAGCTAAGTAAGTACTCAAGGTCTGTGCCTGCAATCTTAAAAATTTATTTTCTTTCTATGGAGGAAACTGTAGAGTAGATATATGGCGTCACCAATCTGTGACAGAATAACATATTCTAAAAAGAGAATATAACAGTATTTTTTGGTGTAAATCACGTTATTGATTTCTTGGTAGAAATACAATTTTGATTTCTCTTTATTGTTTTCATGGGCAAGTATTTCTCTGATACACACTTCCTGAAAGTATCCAGCTTCCTATTACTAAAAGTGCTACATAAAGTTACTGCAAATGAGGCAGTTGAGTGGTGCCAACTTTGCTTTGTTTACTTTTCCCACTGACAAGTATTTCTGTGTACAGATAATGTAGAACATGGAGACTGCGTTTTCCTTAGGGGCATGAGTTTTCAAACAAAAACAGRGGAGAGGAAACATTCTAAGAAGCAGAAAATGGCTTGGTTATGGCTCCCTAAATTGGTAGGGGAAACTCCAGGAAGTTCGTAGTACCTGAAATAGCTTTTGTTCTTCTTTTTGCTTTTACTTGACTATGTTTGAAGCTGATGATGTCCCTGTAAATCTGCTGTCACTTCTGTGCCTGTTCCCAGGCAGCACACTTGTCCTTATTTCATGTATTTGCCCAGCTATTGACTGGGATGAAGAGGATAGGCAGGCAAAAAGAATTGATTTGTAATACTTCACATTTTTCTTACAGATGGAGGAGGGACGATTTCAAATTAAAGCAGCTTTTCTTCTGCAGAAAGCAGATATATGCTTGTATCACTTCAAATTTGTATTAGACAATATTTTATCATTTAGAAGTGTCATGTTGCTACACTGAATAATGCAACATGGGCTGACCTACTTTAATGTTGAAACACTGATTCACCTGTCAACAATTTTGAGCAAATGGAAATATTTGTTCTTGTCTTCAAATGGAAGTACAAAACAAGAGCAGATGTTTGCAGGCATGAGTAAGCCTCAGTGGTCCAAAATGCATTTTTACCGTATATTGTAACCTCCTAATTTCATCAAGGCTACTCTTTAACTAAAGATGGTAGATCAGAAAGCTGTGGTCTATAACATAAAAATTCATTGCCATATTTGGGTATGTCACATTCGTAGTTAATACCTACTGCCTGTATTGCATGAGTACATTTGATACATTCTATTATAAATGTTAAATATTTGGTATACGTGTATTCTGAAACTTCTGCATATAATTGTCAATAAAGGAACAAACAGTTCAGCTGCCGAGCTAAAGGGCACATCTTTAAGTAGTCTATAAAAGCAGAAAACATGTCCAAGCATTTGTTATGTAGGTGTCTTTTTAGAGTACTCAATTTCTGTATTGAAAGAGCTCCCCAAATTTTTATTAGCCATCTGTTTATAGTAGGTGTGTACTTGTTTTTTTCCATTTCACTGCAATTACTACTTTGGCAGCAAGAACAAGTTGAAAGTGTGGCTTGTCTCCTGAAAGATCTGCTTTCATTACATATGGTTCTCTCTGTTAAAATACAGACCAGTTGCTCAAGCCACCTTAAGGGGAAAGCACTTGGCATGCTGCTCCAGAAATTAGGCATGCAGGCACATTAACAGTAGCAGTAATTGCGTACATTATTTGCTGGCTGGAGCACCAACTGCGTATATAAATTTTCAAATTATTGTACCGGCTACAACTCATTGCTAGTGAACATCCACTGCCACCTCCTTTTATAGAAAATGAAATATTCTTTGTAGGTAACTATTTTTGTTTACTTTTTACTTAGGGGTTATAATAATTAATGACAAATGTTTTCATGTTTACTGTTCTGAATTGCATGCCATATGTGTTGGTCTGACCTCTGAATGAACAATGTAATTGGTCCTGCTTAAAAAATATGGAACAGGGTAGATTATACATAGCTTTTATACAGCRAAGGAAAAATGGAGGAGAGGAATCCACTTGGTTCCTGAGAAGCAGGTTCAGCTCTTGACACAAAGCTGTTCTAAGAAATGCTTTGATTCTGTCTGATCACAGCCCTTGGTGAAATCACAGCTGGTTTCTGGCACACRAGTTAAAACTCATCTCCTGGTTTTTTTTCTGTTGCTGCTGTCGTCTCTTCTGGGACCCGTATTGCCCATGCATGGTGGGATGGGAGCTTATTCCTTCTCCTTTCAGCCTCTGACTTGGTTGTCTTTAATTCTGAGTAAAGGATGAAGAGGCAGTCCTGCCAAAGCTACTCTTGCAGCTGGTTGATATTCAGAGTGCTATGCTAATCAAAGGGTATGCTATACCCTGTCCAGGAAATTAAGCTGTGCCCTGTGCTATGAATAGGACCTTAGCTACAAATGGAGAGAAATATCCATGTTGCTTGAAGGTACTGAGGTAGGAATGATCTCAGCCATATAAGGCAGCTGTGGGATTAATTGTGTCTTTTTGAGACAAAACTTTCTGGAATTCCTCTCTTCAGTTTTATCCCATCCTAATGAACGCCTAATGAACGTTCAAGGCCATGGACAAGGACAAGTTAGTCCTCAATTCTTGCATGTTTATGTGCAGAGTTTCTTTTGCTTTTTAAATATTAAAGTAAATAAGAGAAGTTGGTTCTCCTACAAAGGATGGAAGAAGAAAACTTGGAAGTAAWTGTTGAAAAAGTTTCTCTTCTGTTTCATACCCAGATATTTTTAGATACTACTCAAGAAAGCTTGTGAGATTTTTTTTATCACTCATCTCAGCTACTCACCACCAAGTTAATTATTACCCACCTAAAATTCTGTGTAGCTCAAATAATTGTCATCTCTGTTCTCCCCCTTTCTCTCTTTATTTTTCACTAACATTTAGGATATTTCTATTTCTACAGATTTCAGATACTTAAGTTGTGGTATCAAGCATGTATTCTGAATTATCTGTCAGAATTAACGAGCAAGTTTACCCACAAATGTGTCATTTTTCACGGTGTACAAAATAAGCAGGAAGGGCATATTTTAGTACCTACGGGCTGCTGTAGGTATAACATTATTTTGATGTATAGCACAGCCTCCTTAATAAGATCATTGTGGGAGTATTTTGCACGTGGTATGTGCGTAATATGCAGATGATATTTGTAGCTGACAGCAGCCATCACACTGATTCATACAACATYTGCGCTGTAAAGTTTCTCTGAGCAGCAGACACATCAGCAGTATCTCTTACATATCTAAATATTATATTGTGCGCATTTTCACCTGTATTCAAGCGGTACTGTGCCCTAGTTTGTTTTACCCTTTGGAAGTGATATTTTAATGCTAGTGTTTTCCTGATTTCTGTATGGTGATATTGAGCAAAATGTATTACTTCCTAAAAAATAAAAGATTTGGTTGGAGAAGGCAGCTGCCAAAGATGAGACATTAGCAGTCTTGTTGATACGAACTTGCAGATCTATACCTGTTTTACAGTTTAGATTGGGCCTGGGCTGGGCAAATGTCCTGGACTGCTGTTGTGTTCAAAATAGCAGCGTGGGCTCACTGGATGCACGCTGACACAGTACAAGCAGTACAAATGGAGCCTGATGTTAAGTAGCTGTGATAGCTAAACAGRGAGAAGATTTTGGTACCACACACCCTGACTTCTGGTAATTTGGTTCCTAAGTTTCTTGTCCTGCAGTGTTATGTTTTGGAGACAGGATCTATATGAGAGTAGTCTCGGGTAGCTTCCTGTACTCACGGCCTTTGGCCACTACCTTCAGCTGTGGCATGGGGACTATTTTGAATGCTTTTAGTCTGTTTCAGAGGAAAATCAAACAAGTTGACCCAAGCTAGCACTCAGTGATCATTTAAGTTATCAAATGGATTAAAGACACCCATCATTTTAATCCTCACTTAGGACAAGCTCTGAGCGCAGATTCTGAGTGTCTGGCTTCTGCTGCATCAGTGCTCGGAAAAAACTTTGAGAAATGGTCAGAGACCAAGAAGACCCAGGGAGTTGCAGTGTGGATGGATGGTGCGTTAGGGCTCAGCCTTGGTCCTATGGTGTATGACTTTCTACTTAACATATTAGAAGCCAGGACCTGAGTTTTGATGTTCAGTTCAAATGCAGTGTTCCTACCACTGCTACTGACAGTCCAGCTCAAACAGCTGGACACATAAGCAGTGGTTTAAAAAGAACTGAGGTAGAGTGCTTCAATCTGTGAGTGATGAACTGAAAGTAACTTGTAGAACCCTGATTTTTTTCACCTAACCCTTGGTGCTTTTTGAAAATCAGTCTTTTCAAGAAATTGCAACTTGAGTATTTGGCATCTCTCATTATTATTATTAGCTAAAATCTTGGCCTTCAGTGTGATTTACTAGTATCACTCTTAGCTCAGACTGACTTGAATTTGAATAATGTCTTCTCCACAGTATCATTGTGAGGTTTCAGTTTTTGCATTTATTATCTCCGTGGTTTGCTTTCATTTCTCTTATACAAGAGAACTGAACCATGACTTAAACCTGAATGAAAGATAAATCAATTCCTTTTTGCTGTGAAACAAAAATATTGTGGTCAGTTTTTGGTATGTGTCATACAATCAGAGGAATACCAAAACATAGTAATGGAGATTTGCTTTGTAATGCAGCTACATATCTCTTCTATAAGGTCCTACAAAATTTGTTTCGTTGGATTTTCAGTGGAATTTCAACTCAGCTCAGCAACCTCATAACTCATAAACATGAGAACAGTGGGATTTTGCTCACTGCTGTCTGTCACGGCTGTCACCTCCAAAAAATCTTGAAAGTATTTTGGGTTTGTGATTTGGTCCTTCCTCCACTCCCTGCCCCCCCCGGTAGAGTTGATAAATGATCAGCCTTTGGTATGAATACGTACTTGAGGTTTGAATGCTACTCTTGTTGATTTAGGAGGTTTGCACTCAGGAGAAATAGGTGTGACTAGTTATATACTGGTAATAATTCCATTTCAATGAAGTTGAAAGTTCATTTAAACATAGTGCACGTTAAGCCTAATAATACATTGCAAGGTATAGTTCCTAAATTTCTGTTAGGATGAAGTTTCCTTCAGTCTCTTCTCTTAGGAGTCCTGTTGAGCACTTCATTTCTCAGAAAACAAGCTCCAGGTTTAATGTTTTCTTTAATAGACTACCCCATCTCACAGATTTTTTTTGTGTCTAATGAAATATAACTAAGTAGTAAAACTGATTAAGTTGAAAATAGCAGGTTTTGTAATGAGGAAGGAGCATAAAAATGATTTGGGACTAAGATACTGATTAGATTTTAAAGGCGAAATCTAACTAATGAGATCTGCCAATTTGATAAGTGATATTTGGATGCAATTTTAATGAAGACAAGCCCTTTTCTGAGCTAAAGGAATGTTAGGTTAATAGTGTTAATAATAAGTTATTTTCAGGATTTTGTTTACCTTGGAGAGTACATTAGTTACAGTGATGGCACCTGCATATTCTCTACACTGGTTTTACCTTTTCCAGCAATTAAATTATGGTCCTAGGAAGCTGAGTGATAAAACACTTATTAACTCCAGAGAGGTTAGGATTTTTCCCCGAAGCTTCATATTAATATGTAATATGTTTTTGGTCAGTATATATAAAATGAAGGTAATATGATGAAGAAAGGACTTTGAGAGCTGTTAAAGAGAAACCTGGAAACAGAAAGAAAAGCGAACTTCCTTTCCTTAAGTAACAAGAAAGTTAAACAATCATCCTAAATTGGAGGGTATTTTCCAGCTTTCTTCTTAAGTTTAGTTCTTGTATTTTTGTATGCTTTGTCAAGCACATATATCATTGAACAGTCAGGTTAGCCTGAAACTTGCTCTTTGGGGAATTCACTAGTGGATGGCAATTACCAAACTGCCTGGATACCAACAGACTAACTTGCAGCTCCTAAATGTTGACTGCACAAGGAGGTGCAGGTCATYAGTCCAGTGGAAAGCCATGTTTTCTTCAAAAACTTATGCGAGACTCTTCCTACTTATCTTCCTTATGCGCTGTAACTGAAAAGCTGCTGATGTAATAGAGTATTGAAGATGTACCAAGAGCCGATATCTCTTTGGCTTGYCATCAGTGTCTGAAGGCTGGTAGTGCCCAGCCTGGGTCATGCCTAGAGGCAGCTCAGGAGGTCTCCCACCTGAGATAACGGATGCACTTTTTCATGTTCATGGCCTATGAATGGAAATTTTCAGAAGAGCAGACACTAACCTATACATCATTTTCACTTTTATTCTCTTGGTCTGTTTTGTCTGTAGGAACAGTTTTAATTGCTAGTCCTTCCTAAAGAATAAAGTGGAAATATCCTTGGGTAATGCTAAATGGGATTTTTTGTGGGTATGTACCTCTGTTTAATTTTTGATTTGTCGGATGACCCACCAGGTAGCAGACTTGTAAGGCTGCTGAAATTTCTACATGATTTCCTTTATGCCATAGTATTTGTAAGGCTATTGAGTGTCCAACCTATGACCTCACTTTGTCCTTTAAACTGAGACCTGCATAAGTACAATAAAATAAAATAAAAATAAAAGTATGAAGCCAGTTTTATCAGATCTGTACTATAGAGCRAATCTTTCTCCTAGGACAGGACCTCATTTACCTTAATTTTACAGTCCTACTTACAGTCAGGAACAAATATCTAATTGACCCCATCATCAGGGTGTTATGATGACAGCTGCCTCCTGAGACTTTTTCAGACCTTTAAGAAGATGTAAATACAAGCAAGACGATGACTCAACTGCAGAGTCAAAATGAACCCTCTTTTAAACAACTGAAATGTAATATATGGCATTCTTCCTTCAAGGAGGACGGTAATCCCACTGCATGGTGTCAGCAAACACGGCTCTGTAGTCACCCTGTAACTCAGTTGCCACAGCAACCTCATCCCTACTTGCAGCAAAGGAAGCAAAACATATGGTAGAAATATTGTGCTACTCCAAGAGACCTCAAGATTTCCAGAACAATAACTCTTCAAATTCAGATTTTCCCCCTCAAGTTAAGCAGTTAATCAAACTGCTTTACAACAGTAGATATTGGAAAATCATGAAAGTTAATGTAAAAATAAGACACCTTACCTCGCAAACTACCCAAGTTATAAATGGAGAATTGCTATTTTAAAGCTAAAAGGTCAAAAGGGGAATTGTTTACACTGTGGGCTTCAACTTGGACAGTTTTCTATACTATGGACTAACAAAGTGTGTGGGAATACACCCGACAGTTCCTGAATCAGAACTTACTGAGAAGTCCTCCTTTGAGTTACCTGTGGACATAGGGTGCGTTTCTTCTCTCGCTGCTGTGAACCTACATTTGTGCCTATAATAAAGCATCCTCAGTAGTGCCGGCCAAATTATCCTTCTGTGCTGTTTTGAAAGATTCTTGAACTTTGGATAAAAAACACTTAATATGAAAATAAGTGTTTTCTATCGAAAATAACTGCTTTTCATCATTTGCAGGAAGCTTTAAACCATTGGGATTTCAGGTTGATTGCTTTTTGTTTTGTTTCAACGAAAATGTGGCTTTTTCTGAAAAAAGAACCGGTAGTACCAAACAGAACTGTTTTCTGATAGCGTATAGACTTTTTTTTTTTTTAATAATGAATTATTAAACTTAAAAAAATATTATGATTGGCCTTTAAATGCATATCGAGGATTGTTTTTACATAAAAATACAGACTGACTTGAGCTGGAACCAGGAACTAGGTTTCCAAATTACAGTCCAGGGCAGGAGCCCTAAGAGAGAGTCATGTCTGAATGTTAMTTTTCTACTGTGCTGCCAGTTCACCCAGGGTGCTGCATGATATCAGATCATTTCCAATTTGTATATCTGAGTCTGTTTGCTATTAGGCAGCCTTAGTATAATAAAAATAAGTTATTAATAAATATACCTATTTTAAAATTAGGACATTAACACAATGGACATATTCTTGACAACTGGGGGACAAACACTGATATGTTCTGATACCAGGGTACAAATTATACAGTAGAAATGGTCACTCTGGCAGAAGGCTAAGGAAAACCTGGACGCAAACAGCTATTGTCTTTCTTGACTACTTCTCTAAAAATTACTTTCATCTTTGCACAGTCAGCGAAGCTGAATTTGATCTCCTTTTGTAAAAGGTGTTTTACTTCCTGAGTGAGGGCAAGTGATGAAATTGAGGTGTGKAATTATATTTAAGAAAAATTATATAACTGCGCCTGTGATTATACAATGTCATGTTTAGCATAAGCTACCACTTTAATCAGTGGTAATACATACTTGGCAAATTTATAAAATATGCTATTATAGGTTCTCTAATTTAAGTTCTAATCTCCTGGTTTTGAGCATAGCTCTTTAAACATAACATTTCTGATGAAGGATAAAAAGAGAGTGTTGGTCAACTTCTTTGTGGTGGAGTTAAGCTATGTTTGGATTGTGTTTCCTCCCACGTGACCTGTGATAATGTTTCTTGATAGGTGCAAAATGGTTTTATCTTACCACAAGCAAAAATACTTCAAATACTATTTTGAATTACTTCTTAAAAGTTCATATTAAAACTATCATTCCTTTATTGTTTTTTTAAGGAGAAATAATGGCCAAATCAGCAGCGATCAGTTTAATTCCCTCCGTTTCTGTGTTGTTTTTGAAGCTATAACTAGTCCAATTAGCTTAAAACTGACTATAGTACAGCAAAGAATATGCCACTTCTGAACATGGTGGGATCTTGTAATTTTTCAATCCGATGAAAAATCCAAGAACATTTTTATAAAAGTGATCTTTGTCAGACTTCATTTGAAAAGAACTATGGTATAAATTTGATAAAAACTGTAAAATACATAGAGAGTAGCTAAGTGAGAATAACCCTGGCTATGTGATTAAACAGAAATATGAAATAGATGGAGGACTGAAAGGTCAATTGTAGAGAGAAATTACTGGCTCCACTAGCAGTTTCATGTCTTATAGTTTGTTGCTCAGGTTAAAATGATATATATTCTATATATGTCTAAGCTGACCTCTAGGAAATTGCATTGGAAATAGGGTAGAAAAATTGATTTGGGGGGGGTGGTTAAATGGAGGTGTTTGGAGTTTGGAAACAGAAAAAAATTGCAAATAATCTCTAATGTATCACTTCAGACTTATGGAATTTGACCTAAAAAATAATTTTCAAATTTGTTAATTTCACCTTTTCTTTTCCATTATTTTTTAAAAGAAATTCCATTTCAAGCAAAAATTAAAAAGTGCTTTTTGGAAATAGTTTGAGCAATATATTATGAAAGTTCTTAAGAGAAGCCTTTCATTTATAAAGGCATCAAGTTGTTCTTAAAAAGGGTAGAAAGGAAGACCCTGGAACTACCGACCTGTCAGCCTCACCTCTGTGCCTGGGAAGATCATGGAACAGATCCTCCTAGAAGCTATGCTAAGGCACATGGAGGACAGGGAGGTGATTCGGGACAGTCAGCATGGCTTCCCCWAGGGCAAGTCCTGCCTGACCAACCTAGTGGTCTTCTATGATGGAGTGACTACATCAGTGGACAATGGAAGAGCTACAGATGTTGTCTATCTGGACTTCTGTAAGGTCTTTGACACGGTCCCCCACAACATCCTTCTCTCTAAACTGGAGAGCTATGGATTTGATGGGTGGACTGTCAGGTGGATAAGGAATTGGTTGGATGGTCATGTGCAGAGKGTAGTGGTCAATGGCTCAATGTCCAGATGTAGATCAGTGACGAGTGGTGTCCCTCAGGGGTCCATATTGGGACCAGGACTGTTTAATATTTTCATCAGTGACACAGACAGTGGGATCGAGTKCACCCTCAGCAAGTTTGCAGACGACACCAAGCTGAGTGGTGTGGTCGACACTCCTGAGGGACRGGATGCCATCCAGAGGGACCTGGACAATCTCAAGAAGTGGGCCCGTGTGAATTTCATGAGGTTCAAGAAGGCCAAGTGCAGGGTCCTGCACCTGGGTCAGGACAACCCCTGCTAACAATACAGGCTGGGGGATGAAGGGATTGAGAGCAGCCCTGCCGAGAAGGACTTGGGGGTACTGGTGGACGAAAAGCTGGACATGAGCYGACAATGTGCACTCGCAGCCCAGAAGGCCAACCGTACCCTGGGCTGCATGAAAAGCAGCGTGGCCAGCAGGTCGAGGGAGGGGATTCTGCCCCTCTGCTCTGCTCTGGTGGGACCCCACCTGCAGTCCTGTGTCCAGCTCTGGAGCCCTCAGCACAAGAAAGACATGGACCTGTTGGAGCGGGTCCAGAGGAGGGCCACAAAAATGATCAGGGGGATGGAACGCCTGTCCTGTGAGGAAAGGCTGAGAGAGTTAGGGTTCAGCCTGGAGAAAGAAGGCTTTGGGGAGACCTTATTGCGGCCTTTCAGTACTTAAAGGGGGCTTATAAGAAAGATGGAGACAAGCTTTTTAGCAGGGCCTGTTGCGACAGGACAAGGGGGAATGGYTTTAAACTAAAAGAAGGTAGATTTAGACTAGAGATAAGGAAGAAAATTTTTTACTATGAGTTTTGTGAAACACTGGCACAGGTTGCCCAGAGAGGTGGTAGATGCCCCATCCCTGGGARCATTCAAGGTCATGTTGGACAGGGTTCTGAGCAACCTGATCTAGTTGAAGATGTCCCTGCCCATGGCAGGGGGGGTTGGATTAGATGACCTTTAAAGGTGCCTTCCAATCCAAACTGTTCTATCATTCTTTTGCCACCTCTGTCCTAGCTTTTTGTAAGAGGTGATGTTGACCGATTTCCTTGTCTGGGGCAAAGAAAATTTTAATTCTGTATTTTCTGGACCTCTTAACAGCTGTAATGGAAGGAAGACCACAAGACCTACTCAAACAGGAGTCAGGTTTAGGTTGCTAAAGGCAATTGTGGTGCAAGTGTCTTTCAGTCTTTGTTTTCTTTTACCATCTCTGGTATTGTCTAAAGGTCTGTCCTACAGCCTCAATAGGGAACAGTCTTGATATAAGACCCATAGCTTTTTTTATATGGTTTTATGAAAGTGTATCCAGGATGAAGCAATCTATATTGGGCACCCACCCAAATGTTATTTCTGTGAATGAAATTTAATTATTGTTCGATGGCAAGAAGACAAGTATCCTTTGGCAAAACAAGCAGACAATATTTTTGTCTTTGTGGGACTGACTGAAATTAAGGAGAGGAAAAGCCAATCTATACACCTGATGTATTCCAGTTGTTACTAGCAGAGCACATGCTACAACTTGACATCTTAGTGAAAGCTTCAAAATTTTTTTGCCTGTCAAATAAGCTTATCTAAGTTAAGATGACCAAAATAGACAGTTCCCACATTCTGTTTATTGAATTCATTTTCCCTACATATGACTATGTATGCTTTCTGATGTAGATGAACCTATATGCTATTTTTTCACCAAAATGGGGTGCTGAAATGAAGTAATGTATTCGGAATGTTTATCTGGTTGTTTTTTTCCTGATCCTTAGCTATGCTGGTTGTTAGATGAAATAATGAATGTTCTATCTGCTTGAAATCAGTGCCAGCTTTAAGACAATAATTCTTTGGAATGTTTTGCTGCTGTTCTGAATATATTAATCTTTCACAGCATGAAAAATAGAGTATTCTAATGCATATGAAAAAAAAACAATAAAAAATTATGTAATAGTGCAAATGTAAACAAAGCTTGATTTTTTTTCTGTGTAGAAGGGAATTGCAAAGTAGCCTGATCCACAGTTCCTAGACACGCAGTATGTGTTAATAACTACCTTTATTCATTTTTCAATACCTTGCAGCCTAGTTAATCTGTGTTGTATAAATATATTAATACAAGAGAATCCCTTTCCAGACAATATCTTGTTCTTCAAAATTTCTGTAACCTGATGTTTCTTAAGCCCAAGTCGAAATCTATTAATTAATGGACACAGTTCATGTTATGAAGTAATAGAGAAGGAGACTTTGATGTTGCAGCTGCACTGGTGTAAATCACATGGAGTTATAGCAGGTTTAGCCTGATAGAACATAGAACAGATATTATTTTTTTCCTTGATACTTTTCAGTGAAGGAAAGATTTCTGCTATAGAATCTTTATTTATAGTGTGCCTCGSTTTTATACATTGCTTCTCTGTTCTTACTAAAAATTTGTTATATTTCTCTGTTATTAAAGCAAGTATTTTTAACATGAAAGGCAATCCAGAGGTGGAAGTTACTGCAGAATCTGGAGAGTCACAAATATCATTAATGCTCTGATTAAACAATGCTGTTTAATGTTGAAGTGATTGTATTAGAAMAGTGACTTGCATTTACTTAAAATTACTGCTTTGAACACATCAGTTGTATGTTGGAGCTCTGTTGCAAGTCCAACTTAGTTTTTCAGATCTGAATAAAATTGTCTTCGTCTGTTTTCTTCTTTCCAGCTGTATAGCTCTGTCACACTCTTTGGCTGAGCTTGCAGGAGGTGAAGAGAGGTTTCCTTGAGCCTTCAGAAAGGGAAGAAGTTTGGAACTAATAATTAGGTGAGTTTAAAAGAAGCAATTGCAGCAACATTTTGCTAYGAATCCCTTTGTCACAGGTATGGTATCAGATTAAAGTCTGGGAAAAATGTAGGTAATGACTAATTAAAAAAAACAGTGAATTATTAGAGATAAGTATTTAATCAATATTTTATTCCTTGTAGGCTGATTTGTATAGAACTTATATTTTTAAAAGTTACTTCTGAATAATACTTAATATGCAGATTATGTGTGTGTATACAGCTCATTATGAGCAAAGACTATCTGCTCAAGATCTGTTGCGAGTAAACTGGATTGGWCTTGTAGGTCAACAAGTAAGTTTCTCTACATCAAAGGAATGACTGTTCTTTCAGAACCAAATTTATAATACAAGCAAAATTATTAATAGAAGATGTGCTTTCCAGATATACATATATATATATTTTTTACATTCACCAATGCTATAGAATTCTTCTTAGTTGACTTCTTAATTAGAAGTGTATTAGAAATTAAGATGAGCAGTTTGAAGACAGTCAAACTGAAATTCAGATTCAGCACTTTAACTGAACATTCRTAGAAACATTTCTTTTCTTACACTGTTTGGAAGTCTGCTTAAGGTTCATCACTGATMAAGTATACATATTTTGATTTTATTCTAAATATTGTTTTCCAAACAGTGAACAYACCATAAAAGGATTGTTTTCTGATCCAATGTTAGTCAGTTCTACAGCTGACGTTTCTCCCAGCCATTTTAGTAATAGCATATTCACATCTAGGCATTGGCCATTGCTCCTTGGGAGAGAATTCTTCACATGTTAGATGTTCTTCTGTCCTTTCTGTCTGTCCACCCCTGCAATCTGTTTTGGACTGGGACAGCCCTCTGTCACAAGAATCATAGTTTGTGCTTGGTGAACGTACTGCTGTTTCTATTTTACAAGAAAAACAAACATACTGAAAACRTATATATTCCTTTCCCTGAAAAGTTCATCAGTGCCATAGAATACCTCTGGATATCTCTGCAAATTGACTTAAAGCTGCAGAGAAAATCTTAGACTGTTTTCCAGTTCCCAGAGTTTATTCTTTGGTAACAGGAATATTTGGGGTCCTCATCATATCCAGTTTGTGAAAAAGAGATTGTGACTGTGTTTGAGTTTYATTTAATTTTATTTTAGAACAGATATGATTTTACTAAAAAAAAAAAAGGCATAGTGAAATAAATGAACAAACAAATGAAACTAGTGCTGCGGAGGAGTGKTTTTTCACCTCTAGATTGAACTTTTACAAGCAAAGGTGTTTGCTTCACGAGAGAATTGAGTACGACCATAATTCCTGTCATTTCTGTAACTTCTTCAAGAATTGGTATGKGGTTGGAATAACAGACCTCAAATTACAGGGAGTGCTTCATTCAATAAAAAACATTAACTTATGGTAAAATTGCAGACAATTCTGCTCCATATTGACTTCAGTGTTATTCTTTTTCTCTGCACAATTCATCTTTCCCTCTTTTAGCTTCATTTTCTACACTATTTTTGCTTCAAGTGTGTTTACAAGGGTGGATTTCTGAGGAATAGAGTGAAAGAAATTAAAGGGCCTCTCATTCACTGGTTAATTGGTAGTGTCTGAAGCCATATATAATTTCTCATAACTTATATGAAGTTATGGCTGCCTTGCCCCTTCCCATTCAAATCAAAGCTGTGCTGTACCTATGGTTTGTGTTAGATGTTGCTTGTTGTTTCAAGTGTGCATTAATGCAGGTAGATGCATCAGCACACTACACACATCCAATGAGTGGGGCATCAGCAACATAAAGAAAAATACATTGTAATTCCTTCAGAACCAATTTGTCATTAATGTTGGCAAATATTAGTTAATTTTTATTCCTTTTTTTCCTGTATTCCTTCCTTTCACTTAACAAGAAGATGGCTTTTCAATGTGAAATTCATTTTCTTAACCTTGTTGCCTGAGGTATCACAAAAAGTGGAGGTTCTGAGAAAGAGATCAGCCTTACACTGCTGATGGAGATGGTTTGTCCTATCTTCTAGCAACATTTGRTGTGACAGACCTATCAGAAAGTTCATGACTCTCTCAATAAAATGGTTCATGGTAGCAGAAAGACAAAGAAGTGTGTATGTACATCAGTTTCAGAGAACTAAGTACAGATTTCCCAAGATGTACAAGAGCAAAGCAGTTGCTTTGGTGCTGACTACATAGCATACAAACTTTATTCTGTTGTCTTGGCAAGCACCAGTTTTACTCTTGTTTTTTCTGTCCTCCTTTCCTTGCTAAATTTCCACTTCTTGTTGAGTTACATGCTAATGTGGTAAGCTTTGTCAGGCAAAGACTGATTTTATTTAGAGAAAAGATTGCATGTTTGCATAGAACATGTGTCAACAGGAGAGCTAAATGCTTAAGAGGAATAAAGGCCTCCCAGTTGTCACCATGAAGCTCAAGGGCAAGCATGAATGTAGGACCTGGAACATAGCCTGATAGAAAGGAGGCAAGGCGTGAAATAACAGAAGATGGCGTTGAACACTGAGGTGATGAATATGACAGCTACTATACTCCTAAGACCAGGATGGAAAAATGTATAAAATCAGTATGACTCAAAGAGATGTGTATATATTGTGATAGGTTTATTAAGCAATATTTTTATGTGCAATACTATTTAAGTGGTCTGCTGATCCTTTGCGGTAAAACGAGTAGACATAAAGAGGTTGGACTCTGTTCTATAAAACTGTACATATATTGAGTAACCTAGACTCAAGCATACTGTCCCATTAACTTCCACATAAACGGTACCTAGTTGTTTAGTTTAYGAGCATACTGGAAATACTACAAACAAGAAGGATCAATCACAGTGTTATTTTGCTGTGATCAATAGAAGACCTCTTGATAAGCTGGGAAATGGTTTTCCAGAACACCTTATAAGTCTAAAGAGTAAAATATATCCCTAYCTGTGGCAATGCTACCAATAGAGAATTTAATTCAACCCTTATTTTCCCTGTAGAGAGCAGAATGTTGCAGCCCTCTGATCTGACCCTTGGTGTTGTTTACTTCCTCATTAGAGTGCTATGAGTACGCTGCGCTTTGATGTAATGCACACAATATGCAGTTATAAATTTCCTTGACAGGCACTATCTTTTGGTTTATTTAGTGAATAGCATTATTGAAATCTCAATTCTGACTAAGCCTTTTGGCTGTAGCTCTTCTGTCCGTTTATTATAAGCAATGAATGCTAAAGTGACAATGTAATAAAAGAATCAGAAGCCTCACTAAATGGGCAAATAGATAATTCCATTAATATATTTTAAATCTCTTAAGAGAAATCAAATCAGCTATTTTAGTGAATCAATCAACTATTGTTGCATTGGGGTCTACATTAGACCTAATGGTTACATTTCAAGGTGGACATATACAGATTATATATCTTTATGTGTGTGTATACATACACATATTTTAATATCAGGAAAAAACTATCAGATTTGCAAAATATCAATTTACATTTCAGGCCAATCTATGGAACATCTAGTTTATCAACAGATGTAATTTTAACAGTAGGATTATACCACATTGTTCAAGAGACTGGAAAATTTGGGAAATTGCAGAATAATAACTATTACTGTAATTACAACAGCAGTGATTTTTTAAAAAATTCTATTTGTCTGAGAAACAGCTGCACCTGGAGCTTTACTTACCACATAAATTTTTCTCTCTTTATTTTCAAACAGTTTTCAATTTTCTGCAGCATTTTGTATTTTTAATTAACTCTATGAATTGTGTTTATTTTCCCTGGAGTTCAAGAAATAAAGGTCAAATATAATTGTAGTGATGACTTTGCTCTCTCAAGAGGTGTTTATAACATAGAAATAAACTTTTTCTTTCTTTTTTTTTTTTTAAATTTAGATTGTTKTTTACCTAGTAAAGCAAAACTGATTCACTAACAGATGCCTTAAGCTAAAAGTCCTTCATGCTCTTTCACATTTTCAGTGAGTGCTTTAGTTATTAGGAAGAAAATAACAAGATTAGGACCATGTTAAATTGTTATAACAAGGACTGGAAAACAGGCCTTAAAACCAAAATTTTATTCCACACCTCTTCCAAATCCTAATTTCATTCTACTTATTTCTTCAGTAGGAAAATGCCATTAACCAAACACCTGAATTATGAAACACAAGAAAAACTCCCACATCATTGTCTTCAGTACTTTGTGAGTTTTGCCTTTCAAAGGGTTTATTTCATTAGCAAAATTATACTTGAGAAAAAGTTATATTGTAGATACATTTAATGACAATTTTGTACAGAGCAAGTTTTTTAATTTCAGCTACACAGACAAGATTTTCTTTAATTAGGATATACAGACTTGCACAGGATAGAATATGGCGTTATTTCTCCTGGCAATTTGTGAATGCTGGACTTTTATCTTTTAAATCAATTACCAGTTCTTTGGAATCATGTCTCCCTGAAGTTGCGCAGAAAATGTTCTGACATTGCTCACATTTTCTCTAATTTATTTACAGGTCTCTAAAGAAAAACAATGACTTGTTTATACAGGTTAAAGTTCCGATAATTTGGGAGAAAGGCAATTAATTTTGGCCAAGTGAATGTCTCATTTAACACCCTTGAATATATATCTCAGTATCTTAATGCTGGAGAAAATTCTCTAAGACCTGCTTGTTTTTTCTGCCTTCCTGGAGAAGGAGGATTTTCTGTCTGTTAGTGATGATGGACCTCTTTGTGAAACACCCAGCGATTTTTGTCTCCATTTATGCTCATGCTTCATGCTAAGACTTGAAGGACTGTAATTAGTTAGTTAAGTGTACTTTTAGTTAGTTTACTGGATCTCCAACTTAGACAAAGTACTTAATGAATTTGGCAGAAAAAATAAGTTATTCAGCAAGTACAGTAATAATCAGTAGAAGATATATTTATCAACCATTTTTATTCTGCAAGTATTTGAAATACTTCCATCTTCCTAACAAGAAAATACTTCAGGTGGTAAGTGGTAAACAATGATTGGCAACCATTGTATATGAAAATCTGGACTGACACATCTAAACWTCTTAGGTATCTCATTTCTGTACGACACTAATACACAATGCCATAGGCAATTCACTTTAGGTATGCTTATCTGATAAAACTGGATTGGGATCTGAACCTTCTACATTATTTATACAACATAATATCAAGCCGAGACCACATATCCCTCACTTTTGGTTGTATTTATATTTGATGTTGCCGTTTCCAGTTGTGTCAAGGTGTAACTAATAATGCATCTGACCTTCCTGAYCAACATGTATTTCTATATAGTATGCTCCCAAAACCCCTCATTAAGCCAGAAAATGGAGAACTCCTACTTAGTTTRCAAGCAATACTTAGTTTGTACTATGCAATCACTTAAATCTTAAATGAATTAATCTATACATTTATAAAATTGAATCTTGGTAGAGAGAGTTACTTTGTGTTCTGTAATAACGCGATCACTGAGCAGCTGTTATAGCACTCCTTCACTGTTCACTTACTGAGGGGGGTAGGACTTTAATATAAAGTTAATGAAGTCAGTAACTTGTACTAAATAAGCAACATGACTTTATTGCATATATAGAGTTGTGTTATAGATAGTTGTATAGAGAGTGTTATAGATAACACTATGAAAAAGACTACTCAGTGATTTCATACAACATTTGAGTGATTTCATACAACATATGTAGGCGTAGATAAGAGATACTGTTTCTTTAATACTTTATCATATTATGACAATTTAATTTCCTACTGAGTATGAATAATTTTACTGTGAAATAATTTATCACCAGTATTAATTCAGATGTTGGATGGTCTCTCAAATCAGCTGGCTATATTACTTAAATCCCACAGATTTTTACTCTYGTAAGTTAAAGTACTCTCATTAATATCATATTCTTTTTCAGTAAGTGYCATGTTCCTTACTTTGAAAAGTAAAGTAGTTCACAGTCAAAATGACTGAGTCTTTATTTCTAATTTGACTAGGAAGATTTTAAAAAGACAATACTTCTGTCAGTTAACTCTGTGTAATCAAGAGGCAGATGATCATGAAGTGAATCTAAAGTCTGTATTTCATTAAAAAATAAAGCCCCCTACCCTCAAAATCCAGAATCCAGAGGTGAAAAAAAAAAATCAGAAACTTGTATTTGACATGTCATTATGGCTGTATCATAATATAATACTCACTACTTTGAGAATTTTGGCCTTACATGTCCTTAAAGAGTGTCGTGGAGATTAATTAATTTTTTTGTGAATAAGTTAAATACCACAGTGATGAGTGCTCTAGAAAAACCTATGACAAAATTAATTATTACATTTTCAGCTCACACTTTGAAATTTGTACAGTAAGTACCAGAGCGCGCAAGAAAATTTTGAGTATCTGCTCATCAACCTGCTAATGCCTCTGTTTGTTAAATGACAAAACTTCACCCTTAAATAAATGAGGGTAAAGGTTAATGCCAGTAAAGGAACTCTAATTCTGTCCCTTCTAATCTTTTACCTGCTCTCAGTTTTTAGTTTCAGATGTCAGGGGAAAACACAAATTAATGCCAACGAGGGCAACGCAACAACAGAAAGGTAGAGTACACTTATGAATCAATTGTCACGAGGATTTGCRTGTAAAATTTAAACTCCTGTTAGCGATGCAGTAAATTCTTCTTACTTTGCAAAATTCTGGCACAACCATCTGTTTTCAAACTGTTTGGAATCCTTCTTTAATATAAAATGTGTTGATATGAGAGCAATATAGATTTCATTCCTYACCTGTCTTTATAACCCCTAAAAAGTTATCTCAGTGCCATATATATTTCTAACCTGTTGATCATCTGAATGCATGATGGTTTTGGCTGCATTTTGAGCTTTGTACAAAAAAAGATTCTCAGCAGAAGGAATGTTAATGGACTTAGTTGGAGCTCCTTCAAGCGGCTGTTCACTTTGATCTTTAAAATGAATCATCACAACTTGGAGATGATCAGTGGCCGAGGCTTAGAGAGGTTTGACTGATCTATGCACAGTCTGCATGTTAATGAACCTACATGTTAGGATTACATGATAGTTTCCTTTTAGGCTGTTTACAAAGCTAAGGCAATGCTATGGCATCTTAGTTTATTCTTGTTCGTGCTTACCTCCCAAAGTTAGCATTTTGCTATTGCTTTGGAGATACTGGTCTTACAACGTTAGAATTCCATTGCCTATTATCCTACTGTTCCTACCAGCTTGTTGTATTGGGGTATGCATTGGGTAGCTAAAGGCATTTGGGTGTTAAATATTTGAAATTCAGCCCATTTCTCATTATATATTCCATTACTTTTATGTTGTCCCTAACATGACTTTGATGCAAAATTGGTGATGTTTTTGTTCAGGACTTTTAGTATACTAGTTGTTGATTATGCTGTTGTAAAATCAGTGGATCTGAAGTTAGAAATGTTACTACAAACAATAGAATAGCTATTGCCTGGAGCCTAAAATCAAGAATCTGACTGTTCGATGATATGCTGAACAGAATGAATTATAATTCATAGACTGATGGGGAGATTTTTTTCCTATTCTGAACTATGCTGGACTTTTTTGGCCCCTTTAAAAAATGCCATTAAGCCAAAGATGAAGAACATTATCAGCCCTTTTTAGCAAACTATAACATTTAAATGCCACATCTAATTTTTCAGAGGGTATGGATAATTTTTTTTTTTTTTTTTAATATATCTTGCAATGAGAGGTGAGGAGAAATAACTCTCCATATTTACTGAGGTACATTCACCCATTGCTCAAAATGTTCAACTTCAGTTGTTATTTTTGGATTCTCACAGCCAACAATTGCTTATGCTGTGAAGCTGTCTTAGCTGATCAGCATAAAGATGTATGGCCAAATTTCTCCTGTATTTATGTTTATCATAGCAGTGAACTTTTTCGGTAGAAAGAACAGACTGTATAAGGTATAGTTTGATACATCATCCAATTCTCAACATTAGCACAAAAAATCTAAAACCATTAAGTGCAATTCTGWGGTTTTGTCTTGAATTAAAAATAATGAATAAATAAAACCTGTTAACCATTTTACAGATTTYAATTATAGGTCATGCATAGTGGTTCAAAGCAAGACTCCTAAATCAAAGTACATTTACTAGCATTTTAATAACGGTATACAGAATGTGTAGCTTAATCAATCTTCAAGATCAAATACACCCTTATTTTGTAAGACTGTAGCCTTTGTCTTCTGTTCCTAGAATTGGAAGACAGATAAATGTTTTAAGTACAGTTCATGAGGTAAGGAAAAAAAAAAAACCCACCACATTTTTATAAACAGGAACTTCAAATTTACCAGAAATTATTATTAAAAACTCTTGAATTCATTATAGTTAATAGCATAGGTGAACTGAGATGCAGCTTTCTTTTTTTTCATCTGTTTTTTTATCACGTTTCAGACTTTTATGACACATTTCTTGCAGTTCAGACTAGCTGTAAGWCTGAAGCATAAATCACTTTTGAATGGAGGAAAAAAAACTTTTATTATAACRTATGGAATAAAATCCCTGTTTTAATTCTCACTGAAGTTTTCCTGTATGTCCTAGGAGACTGCATTGCTCAATGTACAGAACACTGAACCAGCATATGAGGCTGATTTTACGTACAGCTTGCTCTACCATTTATTCCTCTCATCTGCAGAACAGATTATTAATCTTCCTTTCCTTTATGAATGACTTTTGAACCTACTAATGACTGTGAAATTATTAATATGCATATTCTTATTTGCTTCTCATTTTAAATTCTTTTTGCCACCAGAATGGAAATCTGTCCTCTAAAACGAACATGTTTGTTTCTAGAAATGTCTTTTAAAAACAAAAGCTAAGGAGAATTGCTGAAGATAGACTGCCTGGTTAATGTTGCATAYTCAGAATTAGTCCTACTGAGACAGAATTTTGAAATTGGTACCCTTGGGATTCTGGCACTACAATGCTTTATGAACACAGTGTTCTGGATACTGGCATCCTGTCTGTCAAGACCATAAAAATATTCATAACGGGTTAGACTAATGCCCCATCTAGGTCTGTATCCCAGCTCTGGCATGGGCTAAAATTTAATGCACATGAGGAGACACTTTGTGGTAAGTCTGATGAACAGTCTCCTGGCTTCTGAGGAAAAGGGGCTACTTGAATCAGGGATAKGTTTCTTGTTTTTAATGGCCTGTCAGATTTTTCTTTTATGAATATTTCCCAAAGTTTGTGAATCCATGCGTGTTTTTAGCATTCATGATATCTTGTGTCAGGAAGTTCCACAGTTCATCTTTGCATTAAGTGAAAAAGTGCCTGCCTGGTTTTTAATTTTGAGCCTCCACCTGCTAATTTCTATTTGAGGCTTTCTTGTTATTGTAGTGGAAAAGGCAGCTAACTGATTTTTCTTTCACSTCCTCCATGCCTGTCATGATTTTTAGCTGGCTCTTGGTTGATGCTTTTCTAGACTGGGAGTCCTAGCCTGTAAATATCTTCCTTCTGTRAAAGTTATTTGGTTGTTTGATAATTTTTGTCAACCTTTTTTCAAATTCTATTACATGCTTTTTCTCAGGTAAAAGGACCAGAGTTCCACATAACAATCATGATGTGGGCACAACACTGACTTTACCCAGTAGCATTACATTTTCTGAGGTTTTTCTCTGTTTAATAATAATTCCTAAGCTACTGAACTGATAAGTTCATAAGACTATTATTTCAACCTAAGATCTCTTTTGGTTTTGGTAGTAGCTGATTCAGAATCAATCACTGGGTGCATAAAGTAAGAATTGKTTTTTTTGCCAAGTTCATTACTTTACAGTTGTCTAGTTTGAACGTCATCTGCCGTTTTATCCTCAATCACTCAGTGCCACAGAGTCTTTCTGCAACTCTTTTTTGCAGTCAACTTTTGTTTTTCTTCCCCTGAAAAACTTATCATCGGTAGCAAACTTAATCTCCTCTCCATTCTCTTTTCCTGATCATTCCTGAATATGTTGAGCAGCTGAGGCCTCAGCAAAGATCCCTGTGGGATTCTGCTGGTGCCTTCCCTTCGCTGAGAAAATTGACCAYTTATTGCAGCTCTTTGTTTCCATTCTTTTAGTTAGTTATCCCTGTGAGGACCTTCCCTCTTATCTTATGTCAGCTTAATTTAAGACCCTTTGGTGACTGGGCCTAGTTGAATACTTCATGGAAATTGGAGCTGGCTGTGTTAGCCACCTCTCCCCTGTTCTCACTCAGTTTATTTTCAGTGATTTTTGTCAGAAAATTCTAGTGGATTGTGGGCTAAGAATGTTTAAAAAAAAAAGAAAAAGAAGTCATGTTGATTCTGTTTTGAAGTACAGTCGCTGCTTAATAAMGAGGTGAAATGAACAGTCTAACTGCAAGTTTGCTTGGGTTGTCTTGAAAAAAGTTATTTACAATATTTTGATTCAAGAGACATGCTATGTGTATTTGATATTTTTTCAGTAAGTACCTTTTAATGATAGACTATATATAGGACTTGCTTRGGATAATGAGAAATGGCAGATGAGTCTTTTCTGAATTTAACCACGTTTGACTCTTGCAACACTTAAGTACTGATGACACCACTTCAGTATCCAGTAGAATGATATCAATTCACACTGTTTGGAAACAGAGCAAAACGTGCATTCTGGGTCTTAGCACATAACCTCAAATTGTTTGTAGCCATATTCCAAAGAAAAATTTGACCTCTACTATTTGCAGTACGGATCAAATCGTAATGCTTTAAAGATAGGGGGATTAAGAATGGTGTGACATTTTATAAATAGCAGTTTAACCACATAAACACGCCACTTCAATGTACAAAGAAAAATGTATTTACAATCATTTAAAAATGTTTTTAAGACAAAATTTTGGTTTGTAGAGCAACGCAATTTGTCACTAATTTTTCTGATAACTTGTGAAGTAGTAGAAGTTGCTGCATTTCGCTTTCTAGTGTTGGAAATATCTGTCACAAGAAAGTCCTATCTTCAGAAACTCCATGTGTGTGATTATGCCTTGCAGTAACATGGAGACTTACTGATAAGGCACCTAACAAACATGAAGRCCCTTCTCCTCATATTCGTTTTAAGGATAAAGGACTACAAGCCTGATATTTTGAAAAAAATATATGCATTTTTCCTACTGCATACTTACAGGGAATAATCTGTGTTGGTAATTTGGTAATACTCAGTTAGAAGAAAATACAGCGATGTCTGCCTGTGCTATGTTTGTGTAGCTTTTATAATAAGAGATAATACAGATGAGTATTATTGCAATCTGAAATGGGAATGTTTTGAGACTACATGGAATTTACAGTGTTGCTCAGAGCTCTTTCTACTTTCCTTTAACACTGGTTTACTGAATCAAATCTAATGCCACTTTTCAGCTTTGATTATGGTAAGTTTTATAYTACAATTCCTCAAACTTTCAGATGTACCTTGTGTTCTGTATAGAGACTGGAATAGTAATTAAATCAACTCTGTACTATTTTCTAATCTAAAAATCTCTGTCATATGCATTAGGAATTTAGGAAAAGTAAACCTTAAATAAATTTATTTTTTTTAATTGTGTGAAGAAACAAAAATGTTTCTAAAAAGACTATATGAAATTATTACAGTCTCCACATAAAAATTTCATTGTCTAAAGATACTTAAAAGCGTCATAAACAATAAAGTATGATGTACTCTAAAGAGATTTCTACTTCAATTACATTTGTACGTAGTTTCCATAATGGATTGTTAATAGGAGAAACAAATTCAAATTCAAGAGAAAAATAAATATTTTATATACAAATATATCTGCAAAGTTTATAATGAAGTTTTAATGAACGGCATTTATCTATTTCTAATCATCCTTACCATTACAGAAAAAGCCAACTCTGAAGTCTACCCAAGGGGTAGCATAGAAAAAAAATAACGATTTAGGAAACTTCACCTCTCAGTCCTTGTTCTGGTGGACAAAAGCACTTAAATGTGGGAATTATTGCTCCTGTTAAAACCATAAACTATGGCATTTAAGTTGTGCTTGTTGTACACGTTGATCTCTACTTGAGTAACCAGAAAAAGTTTCCAAGTGCAATTACAGAACAAAAGATCCTGAAGTGGAACTTATTACTGGATTGGCAGGCTTGAGACCGCCCACTTACTGAATTGATCTTAATTTATCTATAGATTGATTTTTCCCTCCTGTCTTTGCTGTTTCAATATGTTCAAAAATTATACTGCTTTTTCATTATTAATGCTAAGTCTGAAACAGGAGTGATAAATCTTTTGAGTCAGGATGAGCTTAAAAGGTATGAAATTCTAAGGTAAAGGTGGTAATTGCTGAGCACCAACTGTGGCAGCAATGTTTGAGGACAAAAAATATCACATTAGTAAATCTTCTCTTGAAAGTATAGTTTTTGTTTGGCTATCTCTAAACTAGCTGCCATTTGTACTGCCAGGCATCACTGGAGTTCAGTACATGCTAATTACCTGAGCCTTTTCACAATGTTTGCAAGGTGGGTTGTCACCCACATCCTTCTTGTTACGAATTACTTACTTCAGAGTTTGGGCATATCTAATCAAGTTGTAATAGCACCATTTGGACTGTGATGTGGAAGCGTCCTCTGTTTGCAAGACAGGATGTCTCTGAATGTCTGTAAAAGCACTAACACTGGCATAACGAGTTATAATGAGTACAAATAATAGACCAATACAGTGTCTGGCTGTTTTGCTGGGTTTTATATGTTTGTTTGTTTGTTTGTTTGTTTTTATCCCTGAATATAATTCATCATGAGGCTTAAATCTAGTTGTTGGTCTTTACATTTATAAACACTCTTTTTCAATGCTCTGGCCCCCATGTTCCAAGTCAGAGTAGTTGAGCATGTGTTTGAAGGCAGGAGTGTATTGGGTCAGATGCTTGAAATACTTAATTGCTGCCAGGGTGGGGGAGGCAATAAACTAAAGTTCACGAAATTGTGAAGGCAGTAGATAAGCTGAATATGGTGGAAGAGCTGTTCACCAGATCCCTCAGCACAAGATATAGGGAGTAGGGAACTTCTACAGTATAAGCAGGTCCAGAGAGGGTTTGGACAAATTCATGAACAGGTCTATGAAAGCGTGCTGAAAGCACTGGGACAGGTTCTACACACTAACATCCCTAGTACTACAATTGTGGATTCTGGGAAGTGTAAGGGGAGTGGACCACAGAAAGCAGCCAGGCTTCTGTGCTGCCTGTAAATAGCTTCACCCATTGAACATGTCAGAGACAGAATAGTGGGCCAGATGGACAACTGGTCTGACTCAGGGCATTGTGTTTATATTCTTATAACGCAGGATGGCAGCGCTGTCATCATACATACCTGGTTTGTAAGTTAGAGTCTTATCAAATGGATAACATTTTTAAGATTCAGCTTTCTGTTGATTATACTTCCCCAAAAATGAGAACTCATGTTTGGAAGCCTAATAAACCAGAACAGTTAGAAAAATAAAATACTGTTGCCAAGCATATCATGTTGAATACTGAGTAGCTCCATTTATATCAGTGATGCTGCTCAGATGTACATTGGTGTGACGTAAAGCAGAATTTAAAGAATGGGAGAAATGAATAATAAGAGTGATAGTCACCACAAGAGAGAACAGACTGATACTTTCAGCATAGATATTTTTAGTCTTCAAATTCACAAATCTTGTCTTTCTGTCAAGAGAGCATATCTGAAACATGCGAATGTCCAATCTCTCTCAGTACCAGATAAACTGTATTGTATGTGTGCAGCAAAACCATCACCTACAATCGTACTTTGAATCTTGAGTAATTCAGGTACTTCAGCTCCCTTATTCCAGGGAGTGTTTTTCATTCATATAAAAGATTGTATTTTTCAATCCCAGTGGCATGTAGGGTTAATAAAACTTTTGTATGCAAAAAAAATTACCAGAATTATGAAGAGCTAATGTATGCATTTATATGAGACAGATGTTATGGCAGCTATAGAGGTACAAGATGTTATTGAGCGTTAAAGGAAATGTCTCTCATCTGGCCCTAGAAATGGCACAGGGATGAGTCTGGCTGTCCTGACACAAGAGATCAATCATGTTACATTAGTTTGCCTTTTTTGGCACTGTCATGTTACTTTGTATTTCTCGAAGGTGATGCAAACTCTGTGGAACAGAAGGATCAAGCATGGGATTACACAGATTAGATGCACTCACTGTTTTGGATATGTTTGTCTTTCCTAGGTTGATTACTACTGTATTTTAAGGCAGTTTACATTATTTGCTGCACCAAACATGAAAATAAGCCTTTAGGATTTTTACAGCGTGAAGGATCTAAATTCTTATGACAGAACCCATTGTGGCAATATATGAACACTGCTTTAGAAGCTCAAAGGAATTCTGAACCCTCAGTACATTTCTTCTTTAAATGATATAAACTTCTTATGATATTTCTTCTTATGATATAAACTTTATATTCCCAAACTCCAAACGGATAAAGCAATAAAATAACAAGCTAATCAAACCTGTCTATCGCTGTTCTTGGGAAGGGTATGAATCCACAGATGTTTTCATAGTACAGTCCAAATTTAGAGGTTGGGCTGAATATTTATTTAGTCCATGTTAGTGCAGCCTTACTTAAAGTAGTAAAATACTCTTTAGCCAGTTAAGTATCTGTCGTGGAGGAACTCCCCTTCAGACATGGCTGCAGAGACCAGGTCTCCTTTGTGCAGCCATAAAACTCTGGAAAATATGTAGAGAACAAGAAGAGAGAATTAGCCCACCAGGCATAAAGACCTTGCAATAATAAAACCAGCTATAACCAGTAATTTTTTTTTCATAAAAGCACTTATAGAAACAGCATTTTCTAAAATACAAATAACTTATTTCCCAATGTAGGAGATATTCATTATTATAAATTTATTACCAAGAAATGCTTTGAAATTATAGTTCTCGGCAATCTACATTGAAGACTTTATGTACTTGTTGATGGTGCAATGAATACCCATCAAATATGTATTACAAAACTGTGAGATTTGATCTTTTTTAAAATACAAGACTTTGCAAATGCAATTATAAGACTAGACATGAGTGAATGTCATTTGAAAACAATTTAACAAATAAAGTTTCAATTGGAGGAATGTTTGTTAAGAATAGAAAGCAAAAGCACCTTGTGAACCATCCTCATGAAACTGCACATTTATATTTGAAGTGTTTTCATTCCAACCATTTCTACCAATGTGCCAGATATTTAAGTCATGAAAAAGGATGCTGAAAATGCTTACCTCTTTCACAAAAAATAATGGAATTACCTGCTTAAATTTGAAGGAAGATAACTTAAAATTTATATTCAAGTCAAGCCTGCACTGCATATTGAAGATCTTACTTGAAGGAGGAAAAAAAAAAAGGAAGAGATGTGTAGGTGCTGTGAATCATTCATTAATCTTTCACTGAATATTTAGGAGTTAACAAAGTCTTCGTTGTCTCTAGACCTATTTTATTTTCCTTTCTTAATTAATCTACTTGGTTTTGAATTCTCTGTTTCTTCAACAGTAGAGAATAATGCCAATGAGAATGTTAAGGAGTTTTTTCTTTAGAAAACCCTTCATAGCTGATGGAGTGTGTGTGTTTTTTTAATAGTGGAAAGGATCAAAGAAATTGGATTTGAGGTGTTTAATTAAGTCTGTTCACAGACAAATGGTCTTGATGAGTGACAGGTTGGTGTGGTGCAGTCCACCAGGAAAAACAGCAATTAGAATGAACCTGTGGACTCTGCATCACGATCTTTTCAAGTTCAAGCCACACAACTAATTTAGAAAAGAACTAACATGATGTTGACAGAGAATCAATAATGAAAGCCACCGTAGGATATTTCACTAATGTGAAGTTGCTTTAACCCCACCCCACAATTCAACATTTGTTCACAATTTATGCATTTTCAATTCTCCTGTGGTAGTTTTATGAATATGCATACATATTATGCGTTTTTTTCTTTTTCCTCTTTCATAAAAATGTTGACAATAAAATTACTCATTATGGATTTAAGAACTCTGTTTAGTGAAATCAGTCAATTTTATAGATGCTAAATATATTAAAGAAATTGGAATCCCATTGAAGTTGGTGACAATACTTTCTCTGACTTCATTTAGGATAGAAATTATTAACATAATGCAAGGCAATGTAACTTAAACGTTCATGTCTTTAGAACTAAAGCAAACATTTGCATTTGCTTTGCGCTGAGAGGAATTAATACACTTCACATCTGCCTAGTAAGTTCTGCTATGTTAGGTATCATTTTTATTTTGGGAGGGCATGAGAGTAAGTACTTATGTTCTGATTTTGTGGAAATTGGAAAGGATTTAGGAAGGCCTGAAGAAAACCCATCCAGTCAGACATTAACTGAACACTGTATACTTTTTTTTCTTTTTTTTGTAGGCCCTTAAAGTGAGTATGTTTGGCTGTATGTCTATATTTTCATTGATAGATTGTCTGAGCACAGAGTGATATGCATAGTGTGTATAGCTTTATTTAGTAAATGAGTAAAATGACACTCATTAAATTAATTTATAACAAAAATTATCAAATATTAAAGACAGGTATATTGGAATAAGCTAGTCCATGTCTAGCTTTATTTCGTTATAGACTGCCACCTACTTACTGTCTAAGCAGTTTCACTTTTTGTTTCTCTTCTTAGTATACTCATTTCATTGTTTCTGTATGTTTATTCAAGAAGAATTGATGTTAGATTGAAATTCAGCATGTTATCTACATATATAAAAATCTCTTGTTGAAATACTATTATTATTTTTTTTAATATGAAAGTAAAGATGTTACCCTGAAGAGAGATAGGCAAAACATAGTTCAGAGAATGTGGTAGAGATTCAGCAAAATATTGCTCGGGTACGCTAAACTTAGATGTGTGGATCTCAAAGGCACTTCAGGTTTGCAACAGGACATCCTCCGCTGGTAATATAATACTCTTCCATCCTACCCTCTTTCAATAAAAGTGGTCAACCACTCTCCTGCTCTCCACTCATTACTCTGCCATCTGCCTTCCCTTTTCTTCCCCTCYCAAAATATCCCAGATCCTCTATTGCTGATCGTCCCCCAAAACTGGGTAAGCAAGAAGACTAAAATACAGTAATGGAATTATGCACTTCTGAGACCTAACCTCATCTTGCAGAGGAAGCCAAAGGTGGTAAACCATCACAGTTAAGAGACACCCACCATCAGTGAAGGAAGAGTTGATACGTGAACTACTACAGGAGCTTGACCCCTACAAATCGATGGGCCCTGATGTTATCCACCCAAGGGTGTTAAGAGAGCTGGCTGACATCTTTGTGAGGATGTTCTTCATAATCTTTGAGAAGTTGTGGAGATCAGGGGACGTCCCAGAAGACTGGAAGAAGGTTAATGTCACCCCCTTCTACAGGAAGGGCTTAAAGGAGGATCCAGGAAATTATAGGCCCATCAATCTTACTTCAGACCCTGGGAAAGTTATGGAACGAATCCTCCTGGGGGTTATCACAAGTCAAATGGAGCATGTGATTGGGAAAAGCCAGCACAAATTCACCAAGGGCAAATCGTGCTTGACAAACCTGATYGCTTTCTGCGACAAAGTAACCTGCTCAGTTGATGTGGGGCGAGCGGTGGACATTGTCTACCTGGATTTTTCCAAGGCTTTCAATATGGCTTCCCACAGCCTCCTCCTAGAGAAACTGATGCATCATGGTCTAGACAAGTGGTCTGTGCAGTGGATGGGGAACTGGCCGACAGGCCGCACCCAGAGCGTGGTGATGAATACGTCCTCTTCAAACTGGCAACTTGTCATCAGTGGGGTCCCCCAGGGATCGATATTGGGCCCAGTGCTGTTTAATATCTTCATAAGTGATCTGGATGATGGGATTGCTGAAGATACCAAACTGAGTGGGGAGGTGGACACTTCGGAAGGGAGAGCCACCCTGCAGGAAGACCCAGATAGGCTGGAAGAGTGGGCTAACAAGAAACTTATGAAGTTCAGCAAGGATAAGTGTAAGGTCTTGCACCTGGGAAACCATAATCCAGGAGTGCAGCACAGGCTGGGATCTACCYGGCTGGGGATCAGCCCTGTGGGAAGGGACCTGGGAGTCCTGGTGGACAGCAAGCTCAATATGAGTGAACAGTATGCTGCTGCGGCAAAGAAAGCCAACAGGATGCTGGGTTGCATCAACAAGAGCATCACCAGCAGAGACAAAGAAGTCATTATTCCACTCTACCCAGTGCTTGTCAGGCCACACTGGGACTACTGTGTTCAATTTTGATGCCCGCTATGCAAAAAAAAAAAATTGGACAAGCTAGAGAGGGTCCAGAGAAAAGCCACAAAGATGATCCAAGGACTGGGAAGCCTGCCAATGAGGAAAGGCTGAGAGAACTGGGTTTGTTCAGTCTTAAGAAAAGTTGGCTTAGGGGAGACCTTATCACCTTGTTCCAGTATTTAAAGGGGGGCTACAAAGAAGATGGAGACTCCCTTTTTACAAGGAGTCACATGGAAAAGACGAGGAATAACAGGTACAAGTTACTCCTGGGCGGATTCCAATTGGTCACAAGAGGAAAATTTTTCACAATGAGAACAATCAGCCATCGGAATAATCTCCCCAGGGAAGTGGTGGATTCCCCAGTGTTGGACACTTTTAAGATTCAGCTGGACAAGGTGCTGGGCCATCTTGTGTAGAYCGTGCTTTTGCCAAGAAAGGTTGGACCAGATGATCCTTGAGGTCCCTTCCAACCTGGCATTCTATGATTCTATGATCTCTTAAGAAGTCATTCATTATAATGTAACCAGGTGCCATGCTTCGGGCTAGGTAGCCATGCAGTTGGGCTGCAAATTCTATGCCCATACATGACCCAAGTGGAATATGCATGTTATAGGGAAATTTTAATGGCCATTTTTCTTGGTATATTTAGACTTTTCTTTTTCCTTCCCTTCTTTTCTAGTGAAATATCCATAGTGAGATTGATGTCAGAAACACATCAGTTTTGTACTGTGCTGGGAAAAGGAGTGTCCTAATGGTTGAGATGTGCCAAAAATCTTCCAATATAAAAATGACTTGAGATGTGGGTAATTGGATGTGAAGAATCACACCCTGTTTCTTTATGTATGACCTTTACTGGGGAAAAAGACCAATTGGTTAAATGCCAGACACTTTGTTCAAAAACTAATGCGCAAGAAGAACAAAGATCAAAATAAAAATTTATTTTATGACAGTGGTGTTTAGTGGGGAACCCAAAGGACTCAGATTCCCATCAGGAGACAGCAGAATGCAGAAGAGGAAGCAGAGATGCTTTTCCTTGAAACATAGTTTTCTGAGAAAATCCTTGGGTTCATCACGGTGCATCCTCTGCCAGGTTTTACTGAGTTATTAGAATTAACTTACTAAACTGGAGGGGAAAAAATAGGTGACAGTTACTCTTGCTTTAGAGAGGGCAAACCTTTGGATTTGGGAGTCAAATTCAGAACTACTGAAAGGACAAAGTGAAATTTTGTTCCCCCATGGAAAACTGTGCTGTCAGCTAAAAGACAGCCCTAAAGACTATGGTTTCTGCTTATGCTCTATGGGACAGCATATCATTAGGTTCTTTCTGTTCTTACTGTGCCCCTCATTTGCTCCTAAGTTGTCATTTCAAAGCAGTTTCTTGCTAGCTGAGACTCAAGAAGAGCACATACAGGATTCTGTGCACTGGGGCATATTGAGTTCATTCTCATTATGTGTTTGCTAAATCTCTATGATACTAAAACAAGTTTCTTGGAATTAATGTGCGTCAGTTATTTCAATTAAACATTTGCTAGAGGCTTTTAATGTCCTTATCCATAAAATTCAGTGTAAGCCTTAGATTAATTTGTTCATGATTGTGTAGTGCTTTGGAAATGCAAACTACTAAATAAGAAAGAAACGCTATTGTTCTAGTATCTTCTGGATTCTGCAGTACCATTACTACTTTCCGCTAATATTTCTCTTCAGTGCTGGAAATGCTTAAAACCTAAGTTACCTAACAGCTGAAATACTGGTGAATATCAGTTATGTGCAGAATTATTTGCATAACTTTATCAGATAAACATAATTCTGTGTATTACGACTCATATTTAGCTCTTAACAAGCTCTAGTATATTTAAAGCTTGACAAGGGCAGATGGAACAGTCCCAAATATAGAAAAGTTTGCATCTTCATTTAAAAAAAAAAAAAAAATGGAAAATGAAAAAAAAATCGATTGTACTGACAGTGTTCCAGGTAGGTACAGAAGTTTGTGCTGATGTCTAACAATTTATTGCACTCAGACTTATAGCTTTTCAAAAAAGTGGTTTCAGGTTCAAAATTTAAGTATCTCTTCAGAGCAGAAGGGGAAAAATTTACTTAATTATTTTTTGTTTGGTGTGTGATGCTCCTGTGCTTAGGGATTATGGCCACAGAAGGAGGAGCAAGGGAACTCTCTTTTCCAGATACAGCATAAGCATGTAATCTGTATTTACTATCTAAAGGCCCTAATTAGGTTATCATTTAATTACATATTTAAATACCATTGGTCAYAATAGCCCTTAAACAAATGTTTACATTTTGTTGTAAGTATATATGCTTTCCTGAACACACAGCGGTGCAAAGAAAACTGAGACTGATGCAGGTGAAATGATTCAGCCAAGGTTGCAGAGCTAGGAATCAGTGCTTCAGTATCTCTCCCAGTCAGGGCTGTGCACTAGTTGCTGGGGCCTTTTGAATCTTTAAACTCAGCAGAGGCCATATGTACCTCAATGGAAAACTGTTTGGAAAGTCCAAATAGTAGAACTGTGGCATTCTTTAGAAATATGCCTAATAATACCATTTTTCTACATTTTTCTCTCAAGTAATACATGACTTCAGCAGTGTTTTCATTCCATACAGTTTTATCAAAAGAGAACAGAAAGTCTATTTCAGCATGAGGTGTTTTTCATATTTTTTTTGTTACCTAAGACACATTTTTTATATTCATTCGGATCAATTAATCTCAAAACCAAGCAAGACTCTTGTATCTTGTACAATATTTTTTATACTGATTTTGGTCCACATTTGTAGCTTCCTGGGTTTCAAACTTTGGTGATTTTGTTTCTTCCTAATTTCTGTTACAAGGACTTCTTCCAACTGCTGTCATTTCTAAATTAATAAAAAAAAGTGCGCAAGTCACTGTGTTGAAAAAGCTCATTAGCAGTTTCACTAATTGTTTCTTTCCTTTCTTTTTCTTTTCTTTTCTTTTTTAAATTTTTCTTTCTATCGCTGTTGCTAGCTGTGTCCTATTTCCAAAGCTTCATCTACTAGCACAAAACAGCTTGGAATGGTGAGGTAGATTTTAGGAGATTAAAGATTGCACTGTAATACACTAGACTTAATCCTAATGCCAGTAAACTCTTTACATGCTATACTCCCCTCAGGATTACAAAGATTTATGTAACCATATTTTTTCACATCCAAAGGAGCTTAAGGGAATAGACATAGATTGTTCTGTGTGTTGAATAAAAGCAGTAAGCCCAGATAAAGTATTTTTGTTCCTCAGATAATATACCAGAATGTAACATTTTCAAACTGAGTGGTCATAGAAGACATAGTTGAATGGGGTGAAGGGGGCAGAAGAGAGCAAGCACAATTATTCCTGACAAATAATAGGTTCCCCTGTGAAGTGTGGTTACCCTAGAGCGACTTACCTGCTTTTTTGGCTTTTTAGTTTAAATGGCATAAGTATAATGAAGAATAGCATCAAATCTGCTGTTTAAAATACATTCTTTTACTGAGAGTTAGCCTAGACAAATATCTGACTGCTTTTTTGTTTCGGGGTATTTTTGTTGTTTGTTTATTTTTGTTTGTTTTGTTTTTGTTTTAACATGAAGATTATTCCTCAGTGTGGAGCTGAGCATCTGAGCATGAGTACCTTAGCTTCTGATCTCAACAACTGAAATGTAACTTTGAGTTTCTTATATAGCTGCACCCACCCACATCATGCTTTGATTTTGATTTCATTTCTTCATCTCTAGAAAATGCAGACATAGTAGGTCTTGCTTTGAGATCCCAAAATGACATAAGAAAGGAATAGTACATAAATACACCAYAATCTACATGTCTCTGGTGTAAAAAAAAAAATAAATATTAAAACTCAAAATGTCATGTTTTCAACTTATTCACAATGCTGCTAGCAGTGTTGGCTGTTTCAAACATTGATCCTAGTCCCAGAAATTTATGCTGAGCAACTTTTAACATGGCTGAGACACTCAAGAGTTGCTCTTGTAGTGTTTTGGCCAGCATCCAAAAAAAATCAAGAAAAAAAGAAATCAAAGCAATGACTCCATTCTCCCTTTTCTAAGTCTCGGCTAAAATCAGACATGTAGGGTGCATTTTATATATTTTTGGGAAATCTTTTCTTTGTTAATCTTAGCATCTAGCTCCATATAGAAGCTAAGAAATGCTAAATATTAGATTGTTTTATATTCTCATACTGAACCTAATAGCATTATTAATAATAGCTTTTTTTACAGAACAAACTAAAATCTCTCTTATGGGAAAATCTATTAGTAATAGCATCTTTGCAACAGAGATGAAGACTCCACTGAGAAGGAGATATAAGCTGGTTCATCAGCTTATATAAATCAGCACRGTTTATTTACTGGTGTAAATGCAACAATTTTCATAGCCTGAAAATTAATCCCAGAAAGTTGAGAATGTAATAGGTATAATTGTGCAGAAGGCATAGAAAAGTCTAAAGTGTTCTTACCTACATGCATTCGTAAAATATGTTTCTGCAAAGTCCTCAAGAACTAGCAGATTCTCTCTTCCAAAAGGTTTGCCTAATATCTGACTGATGTTACTGGAAGAACAATAAACTTTCTGTTCAACTTAGTGGGAACAAAATTGTGTGTGGCATAAAATGAGGAACACGAAAAGGATGCAGCTAACAAATATATTTTAAGTTCAACGGAAGTAGAAATTGTGTAAGAATGTAATGAGTAAGAAGACTTAAGTGGGCTACAGAAAAAAATTTGAAAAAGCACAGAGACTGGGCATACACGTATTGGAAAAAGGAATTTACAAGAGGAGGAGACATTGTCATATAAACGCATTTAGATGCTATATCTCTGTTCCCAATACTCCGGCTTGAAAGGGGTCCAGAAGACAGATATCTAGGCTAACTATTAGGAACCGGTTGCAGCTTAATTGAGAGCACAGGAGTGTATGACCATAAAAGATCTCTTTATATGGTTTTCATGTACATAAAACATAGCTTGTACTGCCAAAACAAAAGATGTATTCTGGGAGTTTTACTCCTCCATATCATACTATAGTTAGGTAGAAATGAGCAAGAGAATGGATATCAATTGCTGATTTCTGCTTGTGGAGGTAGGGAAGTCTCAACCACTGAAATCAAGAGCGTTCTAATCTTCTAGTACGTGTGAAAAGAAGACAAAATTTATTTCTGAAAAATAATTACTTTTGGAAAAAAAAAATCTTCCAATGTTTACTCTGATCTTCAACTTCACTCACACTGAATTTTTATGTATTCATGTTGTAGTGGTGCGCCTTTAATGTCTATAATAACAGAACTAGAAAAAACAACTATAAGGTATAAAATTCACTTTTTGTCTAACAGTGTTTAATGTCATGTGAATTTTGTTACCTCAGATTTGCCTCTCCTAGTTTTTAGCATTAAATATTCAATGATGTAAATGTGTACTAGATTAAGTTTGCCTATCAGTTTTCCAAATTGCATTATGTGGGAAACATACTAGGGATTGTAATCAAAGTTGTTTTACAGTCAGCGATGCATCAGGAGCTGTCATATGTTTTTATGTCTTGCTACCGGGGAAGCTCTTTAAATAACATTATCAGAACCATGAATATTCTAAACACTGATGTTCTCTCAATGCAGATATTTAGCTTAAGCTTTTAAAATTTTAGAGGACATAACTGTGTGTGTGAGTGGTGATTTGCTGTTTTCAGTCCTCTTTGATGGAAGGTTAGCGTAGCAGCACATATCTCTTAGTTTGATTTTTACTGTTTTCAGGGTGAGTGGAAGACTTTACCTTCTGTTTACATGCACCGTTTTGACATGACCTACCTCTTTTCTCCATGTTTTGACACTATCTTGTCTTCAGAATGACGATTGTATTTTTTTCTTTTTGTGAAGCAATGAAAAAACACTAGGGTCAAATGTGATCTCAGGAGATGATGAGCCTTTATATTGAACTGAAAAACCATTCAAATGAACTGAAAACCATTCAAACCTAGTCTGTTAGGATGACATTTTTCAGTACCTGAAAGTCTACTTAGAATTATTTTTTTTAAATAAAAATCGTAATTTTAACATTAACTGACTTTTAGAGGAATAAAAGCATAATAAAGCAAACCCACTCCCTGAACTCCCACTTGAAACCTCCAGAATCAAGGCAATCAGCTGTAACACAGGAAAATATTAAAAAAAAATGCTGGCTTATCATGGAAACATATGGAAAAACAGATGGAAACATATTAAAAAATTGTAGCCGGCCCTCATTATTTTTAAAAGAAGTAGAGAGACGGGAGAATGTTTGATTTCACTGCACTTCTTGAATTGCTTCAGCAAAGTGCTTATTCAGTGGGCAGAATCGCAAGGAAGAAGAAAGAATGAGAGAAGAGCACTTAGTGTACAAAGAAAAGTCTATTTATATCTGATATCTCAACAATGACTTTCATATAGAGGAAAAAATAGGAAATGTTGAAGTGCCTTTTGAAACAAACGGTCATTTCCAAAAGTGGAATTTCATCACCTTTTCAGAGCTGCATAGAGCCTTTGACAGCTGTTCTGTAACTAAATGCAGAGATATAGGAGAAGCAGCACTTAGCATTTTATCAGCCATACAAGAAAAAATAAAAGCATAGTCTGATACTTTAAAAAATGAGTGAAAAAATGTTTCCATCTTTGGTGGTGTCTGACAATTCAAAATATTTAAGAAGTAGTGTTCTGCTTTTCTCCTTTATTTTTCTGTTAAAAAATATTATACTGAACGCTACTTTGGATACTATTAATGTATTTAATGTTGTAGGATATACATAGTCAAAGAACTATATTTACAGAAAAGGAAAAAATACCATTTAGAAAGTATTTTGGTGCTCTCATGTCTTCCTTTTAAGGCTGTGTAAATCCTGTGTAAACCAGTGTAATCTGCAGGGACGAGGAAGCATTATTAGGCTAGGAGACCACTGTTTCTTGTAATATGAAACAACGCAGGAAATTATGTAATTCAGTAGGCAATGTTGTCAGAGAGAAATGAAAGGAAGTCATTGGTTTCTCTGAACTGTCACCAGTCTGGTCTTCAAATGTTCAAATAATGCGCAACATATGAATTTTCTTATGATGTCATTAATGTCAATAATGCTGKTTTTTTTGGGTTTGTTTTTGTTTTTTTTTTTTTTCCAGTGCAGGATTAGAGGGCTATCTGTCTCTCCACAGTCGCTAGATTTACATAATTCTGAATCATATTATCTCAGAGGAGATGACTATAAGCCAGTCCTAAACTTTATGAGATGCTTGCCCTATTTTAGACTATCAGTATTTTGGAGTATATTGGAGTATTATTATTGATGCATTGTGCATGAAAAGAAAGAGGAACTCAAAAATACCCATGAAACTCTTAACTGGTATAGAAAGAAAGTACGATCCTTGCAGCAAGAGCGGAGTGTTGCAGTAGTAGGAGTACTGCTGGTCTTTCTTCAACATTGCAGATGCTAAGGACAGGAGTCTCACATGCTAATACTCGGCTTTTCTATGCATGTGATGTTTATGATTGTGTAGTGTTTTTCATCCAACAATCTTAAAACATTTTACAATTCTTATTTCATTAAACCTTATGACATTTTCATGAGATAAAATTGGAAAATAACCCCCAAATCTGAGTGTAGAATCTAAGAAAAGGAAGCTAGCTGGGGAACTTACAGAGCAAATCAGTAGCAGAACCAAAATCGCAACTTTTTTCACTCGTACTGTGTGGAGCACCGAGAGCTGTCTTTGCTGTATTCTTCACTAAAAATGCAGTATCTAAGGTGTCAGAAGAGTTACAGCATCCTGCATGGCCAATAAGTAAAAAGAGCATTTTGTTATCAAGTTTAAATGACAAAAGGACAGTTTACCTACCAAAGTAGATTATCCGCAACTGTGAACTAATGTCCCCACCGTGCAGTTGACCTTACAGATACTAAATGATTCTGCTTGCATTTTAATGTTTGGGGGKTTTTGTCTGGGTTTTTTTATTGGGGTTTTTTTTCTTTTATTTTCTTTTTTTTTTGAAAAAGGTAGCATAGGTGTCAGTTTAATCTGACTACTGTTGGGTTTATGAAGTGTATCAGCTTTTCAGTTTTACTAACTTTCATGTGTGTATGTATATATAAACAGCTTTAGTTATATATTCTGTATAATCTATAGAAATATAGAATAGAAATATAGACTATTCTATATAAATATAGAGATGTTTATACTATATTTGTAATATCTCTATAGATATATAGAAATAGATAAATATGTATTTCCTGAGAGAGCTTGTAGTGGGAATGTGTCAACGAAATTATTATGACCATAAATATAAACTACCCATATAATTTTAAAAAATGAATAGAACAGTTTTATATGAAGAAATTTTGAACTTAAAAGGTTGAAGCGGAGTATTTTTACTGTGTAAATCTTAGAAAAACTGTCATATTCCCTTCCAAACAGACATTTATCTCTAAGGAAAAAGCCTGGACTAACAGAAGCCTTCTAAACTAATTGGGTTTCCATGGCTTATTTTCAGAAGTCCTGCTTCTGCACGAGACCTTGCCTGCTGGGCTGATGCTGTTGAGTCACCCACTCATACTGCAAATGTGATCGTAGAGGATGTTGATGTTGGGCTTGAATGTGTGTGTTGACAAATTGGCTCAAGAGTGATTGGCAGCTTGTTGCATCTGCTGATGCCTGGGGTTTAGGATTTTGTTTTGCTCTTCCTTGTCAAGGAGAAACAGAGCACCAGCGGAGAGAGCATTGCAACCAGGAGAGCAGCAGAGAACTGGGAGAAATGGAGGCGTCTTCTTTAGCCGGAGCATGTTGGGATCTTGGCAATGTGATGGCCTGAAGACATTCAGGTGCTGAAAAACCCTTGAGGGTTTGTGAGAGATATGGCTTGATCATAGGCTAATTCCATACTGGCCATATATTCCACAGAAAAATGGGATTTCATTATGCTTTCTCTGGATGTTGTTTTTTCTTTATGTTCTCTCTTGCATTTATACAAAAGTACCTCAGAGAAAATGTTCCAAGTAATGATTCACTCTATTATGCTTTAGTTATCTGAAAAGTGAATGATATCTCCCTAAGTAGTAGATGGAGGTGTTCCTCTAAATTTTACAAATACAATTCATAGGAAGCTTTATTAAATGGTTGTGCCACAGCATAGTTCAGTTATCTATATCTTCATAACATCACAGGACAGGAAAGGTTTCATTTCTTTATTTAATTGGAAACACACATAGAAGAGATTGCCACTAAAACATCATCCATCTGCTTATATTACTCTTTAAGGGATATTGTAAATCATGCTTCATGTACCATAAGATTTTATAATATTGCATGCAATTTGCTACATAAAAAGCATTAACACCACTTCCAAAAATGTTTTTAATGTAGCCTAATCTTTAATATATTGGTCTTCTAAGCATCACTCTCTTTTTTTATCTTGGTTTTTTTTGGTTTTTTGTTTGTTTGGGTTTTTTTTGGGTTTTTTTTGKTTTTTTTTTGTTTTTTTTTGAGTTTGGAGAAGTCCTTCGAAGAGAAATGTGTTATAGACATTTAGAATGTCACTCTGGGTTGATTTCACCATTATATATAGGTCAGGCAAGTTACATCAGCAAGTCCCTTAACCTCCCTCTCTGTGCTGAATTTTTACTGTGCCCACGATATATAACCAAGTTTAAACTCTCGAGCTCTTTTTTTTGGCATTCAGCATACTCCAATATCACTTAGATGATAGTGATTTCTAGGGTGAAGCACAGGGAACGTTCTCCAGAAAGTTAAACCCATTTATTCAGCAAACAGCTCTTCCCTGGGAATAGTGCTAGACTGTGGGACAAATTCCCACAAGAGCTGAGTRTCATTACAAAGCTTCCACTCTAGACGTGTTTCTTCAGTCTTCCTCTTTCTTAATGCAAGCTCAATGTCCAAAGTGTGCAAATTAATTTCAATCTAGAAATAAAAATCTAATCCAAACATTTTGTCTTGTGAACAATAAGGGTGCTATTAAGTTTGCCTGCTATAATTGTGGAAGATGTTCAGGACCCCCAGCTGGGTCCATTTTTAAACATATATAAAATGTAATAACTGCAGTCACCACTACTCTCAAATTGTAGCGGTCTGTTAAAAAATAAATTACAAATGGCTGTTTCTTTATCCCTCTTGGCAAACCTAGGGGTCAACGCTGAATAGTCAACAACACAGAAGTATTAGGGCAAWGGCAAAAATTCACCTGTCCTGGATTTGTAGCTTCCAAAGTGAATACCACTGAATGCCTTTGAGTCTTTGTTTTAAAAAGAGAGAATTGTTAGGCTTGTTGGCAGTGTTGGAGACAGTACAATTAAACCATTCATTTAGAACGGAAGTCACTGCAATAGTTCAGATATAGTAAATCTAATACTGCAAGTTTGCCAGGTATTTTTCACTGTATTGATGAATCTTCTATAAATCTAGATTAATTTAACTGTATGACTGTATTTAGCCAGGAGTTGATAGTCTTACCTGCTTTAGTATGGAGACATTTAATTGTTTTCCCCTAAAAGAAGTGTTGTAAAATGAAAGATAACCCTTATACGCTACAGATAGTATATGATGATAATTTCCCCCCCAACATCATCCATTTGACAGTAAAGATCCAGCCTTTCTGCTCTTGAATTATCCCCTCAAAACAGCTTGAGGAAGGAGGTTCATGTTAACCCAAAGTGCTGAAATTGTCAGACAGAGCCCATTGAAATGACTGTGGTAAAATGAGCTTCAGTGATCTGATGATTCATCTTAATCAATTGCCTAGTCTCGTGTATAAAATTGTCTTTCTCAGTGATACATGTGGATAATACAGATACAACATTATTCTCACCAGATACTGCATAATTACCATGCCCATTTATCTTCTTATACCCATGCAAATCATTAGTAACAACTGCAAAACTCAGCTGAGAGCCAGTTTAGAAAAGAAAATAGAGAAATCAGTAAAAAAGCTCTTAAACTGAGTCCAAATACCTTTAAGTCTGAATACTAGTTTTAAGACTTTTGTAGATATCCTTATATTTGGTGTCATACATGGACAAACTGAAAATTTGTATCCTAACAAAAGGATAGCCATTTGATCAATTAAGACTTTTAAATGTCTGGCAGGTGGGGGTGTTTTGTTGTTTGTTTGTTTGTTTTTTTTTTCCTCTCTGAAAAAAATAATTTGTTAGCCTTTCAAATCAACAGTCATAAGAGATGTGCTGGAAGCTAGTTGACTTAGAAATTCATTTATTACAGATGTACATTCTTTGTAATTAGATTAACAGATGTTATTAGCAGGCTTTGGGGTGTGGATATTCTAATATCTCATGAGATGGCAAGACAGTTCCATCTGCTTCTGGCTGCCAAAATGAGTAGCAATGCTGACTTCTAAGCTCATTATCCTCCACAATACATATTCTTCACTATCTTAGCATTGTCTGAATGTTAGTGGTAGTTTTATTAATGAGCAATACCTATGCAGTATAATGTGTAACTTACGAACTATGGTGGCAGAGCAATTTTTATGTGATCACAGCTTGTGTTTCACATGTGCAGCAAGTCAATATCTGTTGTATTGCTGTGCAGGATTAACATATCTCACACATAATGAGATGATTCCTTTTCTATGTACAACTAAGAGAAATGAATGGAGCAATTCTCTTTTTATGGGCAATGATAAGTAGTCCACCAAAAATATCTCTATCTTCATTCATCTAAGAATCAGCCGAAACAGTTGTTCCAGTTCCTCAAAATTGTTTAAAATAATTGGGTTTTATTACTGTAAAACATTGAGTTTGTTGTAAGCATAATATTGAGAATTCATAAAACCTAAACTATTAGTAATTAAACTAAAACAGTAATTTCTAGAAATTGACATGCGTTCCAAGAGTAAGAAGGTAATCGATTGTGATTTACTTAATTTGTAAGTAATCTTAATCTTAAACATCTCTACTGTATTTTAGTTGTGTTGCTAGTGTATTTTCCAAAGATTTCACTAAATTGGGAATGTGTATAAATTGGCTGCAAGTGCCTCCAGTCCAACTAGTTGATTAGAATAGAAGTTTCACTGACATATACAAAGAAATTTCTAGATGTTTACTTTCCCTATTGAGTACTTAATACCACCATGTTTTATGAACCTTGTCTGCCCTTATTCAGTTCAGGATATTAAAGATGAGTTTCAAAGGCGATTCAAGAGAAATTGTTTGTAACTTGCCCTTTTCCTTCAACACTTGCTTAGAATTATTCTCACTTGCCAATGCAGGGCTTATTGATTTGTACAGATCACTACTGAATTAACTGAAACATAAGAAGCCTGGGCTGGTGTTTATTTACATGCCAGGGCATCCTGGTTTAGGAAGAAGAACAAATTGAAGTGTATATTAATATTGCATATTTCCACTTCAAATAAACCACTTTCTTCCAGCATCTTGGCATGTAAATCATACTAGCACGGTTGCCTTAGATTAAGACTGCCTGACATCTGACATTACATTCACTGATGTGTAACTTTCCACCACCATACACATTACCTCTGCATTTGTCCCTGTGCTTAATCAGAATGAATCAATCAGAAGTATTTTTTCTGATGCATAAGTCACCACAGCCATGACTTTCGCAGGTTCTGTAGAGGTCACAATGAAGAGTAGAGGTTTGTCCATAATAAGCCTTGCTTGAGTTATTATTATAGCTATCTTAGAGTGCCGTAATAAATGACAGTGAGTATGAGGATGTAAAATAGCATACTTCATTGAAGTTTCATTTTGTTTCCCACCCTTTGGAATAAAGATTTCCTCATCCAAAATAACTTTTGTGTACCTTTTATCATATTCAGAATAAGAAACGTTTATTTTGCTTCAGCTCAAAAAGTAAAAAGAATATTTCAGGATGTCAATCAATCTAAAATTCACATGAGAAATCTCTCTGGTGGTAATACTCAGCACTCAAACTGTTACTACACTTTGCTGAAGAGCATTCAGACCTTTCTGAATTAGATTGTGCTCTTTGCAAAATGTGAATCTATCTGGATTGATGGTACGTTTATGTATACATTATCTTCGCCTGTGTACTCCAGTGGGGCATCTGTCTTTAATCTTACAGAACTTTGACAGTGTGTCTCATAAGCATACAAATTGAGTAAGTTTCTTTTGCAAACTAATCAAGTTTCCACTGACAACCTGAGCCATCTTTCTATTTTAAGTGTGGTAACATATTCATCCTCCTCTATCAAGTCATAACTAATGGATAGGAATATTAACATCTTTCATATGCTATTATCTAGCCTCTGATAATCTAAGGAAAATAGAAAATACAGGTTTTAGTAGTGGAATCTGTGATGTTCCTTCATTAAACAATTAAAAGGAAGTGGAGAGCACATGGAATGCACTAAAATGCACTGTCAGCTGCTAAACTAATAAGATGTTTATGATCTGTATAATAGCCTAGCTATTATTCTTATAAATTGTTGACTGAATGGATGATGTTTCTATTAAAAGTGGTACTAATATTTGGTGGTTTTATCCCTGTAACAGTGCTGTGTTCATAAAAGGCATGTCTGACTCCTCTTTATAAAAATATTGGAACATGAGAGCAGTGAATGCTTAGAGAACACCACCTGTTCCATGGCTAACAAATACTACAGGAGCGTGTGTGAAGAGCAAGCCTATTAAAGTTCTCTGTTTTGACCTATACATTATTCTTTGTGYTTCTGATTTCCCTGACTAAGGCCTTGAAACTGCAGTTATCTGCCTGTGGGCGTACCTCTACGTTAGTGCGTAAATGCCTGACTTTAAAGGTTGTAAAGGTGGAGTTTTATTTGTTTGTTTGTTTGTTTTAAGGTTCTTGTTTTGCCAGTTTAAGCTTCAGAGCTTAAACTCACTGACATTTATTACTTCAGTGAGAATTGTGAACAATCATGTGTCTTGGGTTCAGGCTTTGAGACCCATGTCATCCACTTAAGTTACGGCTAGGTTTGCGTGGCACAGTCCAGTGCCATATGAGTGACATCTGAGCTGACCTTGACACGTGTGCGGTGCTGTGGAGTTCTGCATAAGGTCATTTACTGTTCCAGTACGTGGAAGCTTTCAGGGTGTTTGTGGTTTAAAAAAATAACGTGCCTCCTGATTTAGCTTAATTTCTCTACTGCACCTAAGGTGAATGAAACTCAAGGCAGACAAGCAAAAAGAAAATCTTCAGTGACTACTGATGGGGAGATAGGTAATTCAAGGGGAATAGACTGGGGTAGACAACAGTTGCTGTTATTGCTGGCACTAGGAAGGGAGTTGAAGAGCTGAATGCCACATGCATAGCTACTGACATTAGACCAGTTTGTCGGCTCCTATTACAGAAGGTAATCTGAAAATGTATTGAGCATATTTGACTTTTTATCGATATAACACTTGAACTTTTCAAATTATATATAGCTCTTTCATTTTTATTAAAGGAGTGACTTTAACATGGGCTACTGGCTAGGCACATGTTAGTGGGTTGAGAGAATTAACATATTTCCAATTTTTTTGCTAACCTGGTTTTCCATAGTTAATTTGGTCAGCATACCTGAAAGATTTGGGGTCTGTTGTTCTTTGTTATGGTTTTAAGGAACTGATTTTTTGTTTTTCCATTTGTCTTAAATTTTTCTGAATGTTACACAGTCTAAGGTAATATATGAGTTGATATTTTTTGCTAGTGAACAGGCCACTACATAAAACCTTTAGTGTGTCACTGTCTTCAAGCAGTTACAGCTGATGCCCATCCAGCCGCTCGCTCAATCCCCCTCCTCAAAAGGACAGAGGAAGAAATTAAGATGATAAAGCTCATGGGTTGAGATAAAGACAGGGAGATTACTTACTAATTACAGTCATGGGCAAAACAGATTTGACTTGAGGAAAATTAATTTAATTTATTGCTAGTTAAAATAGATTTGGCTGGTTAGAAACAAAGACCAAAATTAAAACACCTTCCTACACCCTCCCCCTCCCCCCGCCTTCATTCCGAACTCCCCTACCCTCTCTGGAGCACCTCCTCCATCCTCCTGCCCGGCCCTTGGTGTTGCGGGGCCGTTTCTCACACTTTATCCCTCACCCCTCGCTGAGCAGCAGCCTTTTGCCCCTCCTTAAATATGCTTTCCCTGAGATGCTGCCGGCCTCACTGAGGGGCTCAGCTGTGCCCTGCGGTGGGGCCGCTGGGACCAGCCATGTCCGGCACGGGGCAGCCCCTCAGCTTTCCTCAGAGGGGACCCTGCAGCCTTTCAAACTGCTGACTTCAGGAGGGAGAGAAAAATGGTTATGCAGCTTCAACCAAATTTGGTTCAATATGGGGAGATGATGCATGCATATCACCTAATATGCACATTATACGTTGTATTTCTTTCAGCCAACCGTATCATTTCTCTCTATAAATACAGTAAAATAATTACTTGCTGCTATTAAAAATCTCCTATGAAAGAACAATTGGATATCTTTTTTTCTTTACACCCTGAAGGCTATGATAAAAAGAATATCATAATTATTGAAATTACTTTAAAGAGGTATAAGTAGCAAAAGAATTTTAAATCCAGTCTTCCTAGTTTGGAGCTGCAGATAATATGAGTGCAACTATGTCATTTAATCATAAAAATACTGCATCTGAAATATGGACACAATTAGATAGACCTACCTAGATGAGATAAGAATCATGAAATGCAATTCATCATAAAATGGTTCACTTCTATTTGCACCTTTGAAGCTGTTCCTTTTAGGGATTGGAGGAAAGCTGAAAATCAGGACTCAAAACCCTAGAGCTTTCTTTTTGCTGCAAAGAGATAGAATTATCTTAGTTATAACTTAATTTTCTAAGCTATGGCAAAAAAATAAAAATAATGTCTTTCTGATATTTAGACAATTTACCTAATATTTAAAGAGCGGTTGCTAAATAAGTATTTTCAGAGCAGTGCATAATTTTCTGCATAAAAGTAATAATAATTAGTAACTGTCATGATAGATGACTGTGTTTGGTAGGCCTTTATCATTCATGTTGAGAAAATAATTCAGTCGATCTCCCACTTTTTTGATAGACCACCTAGGTTTTTAAGCTGCATGAGGAAGAAGTCCAGTTAAGCAGAATTGGACTTTCGAAGTTCCAAAGCGTTAGTTTCTCATAACATATAATGCAAGTATTTTAAGATTTTTTTTAGAGTATTTAGCACAAATTTTACCAGTACATGCAGTCAGGATCCTTACTGTAAAAGGAACCTTAAAAATTGCTTCATGGTATGAAAGTGCTCATATCAAAGGGCTGATTTTAACTGCCCTTCAGTTAAAGCAAAGCAAGAATAGGTTTCCCTAACAATAAAAATAATGAATAATTAACAAGAAAAATCACAATTTCCCAGGTAGTGGACTATCTAAATGTATTCAGACTTTAAGAAAGACTGCATTAAGTTTTAATCAAATTTCACAGCTGCTGAAATATATTCAAGGCATGTTTGATTGACAAGTCTAACACAAATGACCCAATCTATAAAGAAAAGTGTTACATTTAAGGTCAGGCATGTCATTTTCTTCTACCTGTGTTCAAAATGCATAGCTGTGGTTATGAAAGGCTGTGGTTATTTCCAAAAGATTCTATTCATTTCCTTTATCAACTTCATTTTTATCTACTATCCATACCAATGCTTCTCCAGAGGACTAAAATGAGTCTAATGAATGCTATTACTTTTTGGGGAACACAGTAATAAATCCTTACCTTCTATTTGTACGTTACTTTCCTGTCTTCATGAACTTAGAGATTCATTCAGCTTGCTTTGTGTATCAACCAAATTCCAACTAAGTGGAAATGTCCCTAAAGGCCCATAGATGGTACAGCAAGTTTTTACATTTTTATACTGTGTTTCTTTGGTTGATATCAGTATTCCTTTCAGCAAGCTTTGTTGGTGAGCTGGTGTCCTGGCTTTTGTGGAAGAGACTAAGATATCATACAAAGGGTCATTGGAGAGGAAACCAGAAGAAAAACGGGTCTTGATATCAGCTGAGACAAAACAGATGCTAAAACAATGGGAAGATCTTGACTCGGTATGTCTAACAGTCAGCAGTTTATCAAGTTTAAATAACTAAAATATTTCTCTCAGAATTACTAGAAGGAAATTAAAAAGAATACTTGACTTCTACAGGTAATGTCTAGATTTGAACAGTTAAAGATGATGTGTGTTCTCTAGATGTCTAGAAACATTTTTTAGGCATGGACTGTTGCTAAGAAGGAAGAAATTTGAAAAATACTTTTGAAAATAAAGTAGTAGGGCAATGGAAAGGCGGTGGGAGAGCATGATATGAGGAAGGAATATCTGGTAGAAGGTTGTGGAAAGATGAAATGTGCTAACTGCAGTGAAATTCCACCATTGTCAGAGAGTGGGACATGTCGTTAGGATGAGAGACCCTGAAAGTATCGCTTGGAAAGCTCCAGCTCCTGAGTCCTGGCTTAAGAGTGACAAAAAAGAACATGGCATAATAATGAGCAAGACCATAGAGCTCTTAATGTTAATTAATAACTATTTGCTAGTAACATAAATTATTTTGGAAAAGGCTAAATTTGCCTAGAAGTGAATTATGATATCTTCTTAAATTAGGGGACAGGATAAATAACTTACTATTCTTTGAATTTTCAAACTATCAACTTTTCATAAAATTGGTGTCTAGGTGACACTATTAATATGCCTGGTCTGTTCTATGGTGTGTCTGAAGTTCTCTGCCCTGTGCCATGTACAGTTCCTTTACTAATAATCTGGCAAAATAGTACTTGTTGAGCTACTGCAGTCAGATCTTGTGGTTTCTTTAATATTCATGTGGGACATTCTCACCCATGTCTGAAAGATTGGGTAGAAAGGTTGAATCGGGTAGGTGATAAAAGAAACAGGGGAGTAAGGAATTCTGCGTAAGTCAGGTCCTTATGTACAATTGATTAGTGTCCAGAGTCAGATTTCAAGAAAAAAAGCACTTGTGAGATGAAGGAAGAAAGGGCTAGTTGGAAGCTGGAAAATGTTTAATAGGGTTAAATTAAATATTTAAATTTGTAAAGCTTTCATATAAACTTACTTATATGTCACAGAGGCACTGAAACAACAAGAAATTTTTCTGAAGTAGTGGTATGCATTTTCCTAACTATATTTTTATGATAATTATGTGAAGGACTTGTGTAGTATAACAAAAACATTTGATATGATTGAGGTCATTAATTACTGAAGTAATTTTAAGTTATTTGAGATTTGTTGCCAGTGTAAGCACGTTCACTGTAAAATCCGTCTGGTTGTACTAAACTCCTGTTCTGGTGGATTAAATCTTCGGGCTTGAAAAAATACCATCCAGGTGTGCTAATGATGCTTCCAGCAGTAAGGAATAATGCTTTTCATCAAGTTGAGCTCTATGTGTTTTGGTTCTTTTTGTTGTTTTGGGTTTGTTTTTTTGTTTTTGTTTTGTTTTGTTACCTATATCAACACATAACCAAGGCATAAGGTATCCTAAACATCTGTGATTCTCAGTATTGGAACTTACACAGCCAGACACAGAAAGCTACTGAAGTGGGTGCAGGAATGCCCGTCTGGATCACGTTACAAAATCAGGTCTTCTGTTTTATAGGACCTTATTTAATAGATATCTCCAGCAGCCAATGGGGCAACAGTAAAATATGATTTTTCTAATATTTTTAATGTTGTTACATTTCCACATCAGTCAGTGTTGTTTTGAGGCACTTGTGTTGCCTGGTCAGTGGCTGTGCTTGAAAATAAGAAATACAGGAAACAGATGGTAGTCTGGTTTTGGGTATGCTTTCCTTGGTTTTATGACCTCTTCCCCTGGTCCTTCTGATTCCTTTAACAGTGTCATAGAGAAACTTCTTACACATTTTGTTACTATATTTAAATTGAGTTTTAGAACAAATATTGCCATAGTGAATGCACAAAATAACATCTCTATGCATTGAATAGGAATTTTTAATTTCATACATTAGCAGCTTGCTGTAGTAAGTCTTCAGACACTGTATAGCTCAAAGATACTGAAGCAGACAAAAGGAATATATACTTTTGTTTGAAAAATTAGGCAAAATGTCCATGCCTATGTCTGTATGTAACCATGAAGGTGAAGAAGGGTCTCTCCATAGTAAAATGTAAATTTTGTGCTTATAATATGGCAAATACCTTACTTCATTGTCAAAACCACAAGCCTCCATATAGTTCAAATAACAAACAGTGACTAAAAAAAGAGTATTACAATTGTCTTGTGTTATACTTTGCTACCTCTTTTTTAGGGGGAAAAAAAAAGAAAGTAGAAATTAAGTGGGATCATATTAGTGAGTTTGTAGGCATGAAAGACAGAAAACTTGTGATGATTCTGAATCGGAAAGGATTCGTCTTACTTCAGGTGTCTATGACAAGAATGAAATCTTCAAGAATGAAATGAAGCTGCCACGAAGCTGCTCCTGGCAGGCCCTTGTCTTTGCTTAGCTAGCCACTGGAAAGGTTGTGGTTAGATGATTTATGTGGTCCACTCGGGATCTTCCATCATCAAATAGTCTTCTTGTTCACTTGACCTCTCTTCTGGTCTCATGAAAGGTTACATTTTATAAATTAAATATTGTGTTAAGCGGGGGGAAAATATCTTTAAAAATATTTCTACTGTTTGTAATAATTCCCAGACTCAAATATGAGTGAATTTTACCTGCAGTGTATGGTGGCAGATGGGTTTGTTTATTACCACCTGTTCTATCTGAGTCAGCAGCTGTATTTGTAAACTGGTAATCCAGTATTTAGTAAATGGCCAGCTTTCTGCACTGATTTCAAGGTATTTGGGCTGAAAATCCCTTCCTTCTGAAAATAGTAATGATGATTTATGTAGATTACTTTATTTAGTTATTATATGAAGCTACCAATTTATTCCTTCAAAACAGGGAGACATGTAGTGTTACAATTTAGCCCTATCTCAAAGCAATTAAAACAATCTCTATTAAGCTTAGTCAGTGCCCATTAAAATTATTTCAGACATTTGTACTTTGCTGGATTCTTTCTTAATGAGCTTGGAAAAAATGATAAATGATGAGGTGATAAGTCCAATAAACTAGATCTGTTCCCATACTACTTTTACTAATTCATTGTATGTTTTTACCTCCAGGCTACTCATATCTTTCCCAGTAAATACCTTTTAATTTTCAGAACTATTTTGCGTGCAAAGTAATATACGCATTCATGGAAATGTAAAATAAAACAATCTAAGGATTGTATTCATCTGAAGGTCATTTTTTTTCTAGTTAAAAGACAACACAGTAGATTATTAAGTGTTTCATTAATATTCAGTGAGTTCTTAGCTCTCACTATAACGCTGTTTGTATACTGAGCCAGGACAAAAGTTTATTTTCTTAATTTAAACCTTGTACAAAGAAATCCTAAGTGACTTCATTAGAAAGATGAATTGATGAGAATAGAAAGATGGTAGAAAGCTAAGAGATTGTATAAGACCTGTAGTAAACTGAAATTAATATTAAATTAAATTAATTGATTCCATGACAAAATAATAGTTTATGTGAATAAGTGCTTATTAAATGGTATGTTCTTATTACTGTGAGAATTTTAAATACAAAGCACCAAGTTTTTGCTTTCAATTAGAAATGTTTTCAGAACTTTGTGTGGCACTCGAGTCCCTCAAGGAAATATCTTGTAGAATTTGCTAAATATAATTTTTAAAGGATATACGGTGCTATACTACAAAACCTGGTTTAGAAAGGGAATACAATATTGTGAGTGTCCATATAGCCAACACATCTTGCACATCTGTTGTCTAAGCTGAGGAATTCTAGTCTGTTTAATTGGTTTCTTGTTTGGAAGCAGTTCTGCATCGTTCATCAGCATTATTTACTATTTGTTTATTTTTTTTAATTTTGCTGAGTTGGGGGGACCAGAACTGCATGCAGCATTCAAGATGCAGGCTCATCACATATTTATATGGTGGCATAGTAATATTTTTTTGTCTCTTCAATACAATTTTTTCTCCTAGTAAAGCAAATTGAAGTCCCAGAAAAGACAGAGAGGGATGGGAGGTGGCAACGTCATGAAACAACAGCTGAAATCCGTGTATTAGACACTGTAAATTGCAAAGCCTGGTAAAGAGTTTCACAGTTCCTCTCCCCAGAAAACTGTTGAACAGGAGTAGTTAGTGACTTTAATGGAAAAGAAGGATCCTCTTGATGCTCTCTAGCATATTGTTAGAAAGCTGGCTTGGTGCTGAGAGCTGCAGTGCTAAAGCACTAAAGGTGCACTGAAAGCTAGAGTGGTCTCATGGTTTCTAGGCTTCTAACTTCAGAAGATGTTTTTGTCTGACTAATGAGGTCTAACGTGGACAAAAGTACAAACGATCAGAGGACCTTCTCTTGGTGGCTAGCATGTTAAATGCCCAGAGATCCTACTGTAAGTGAACTAGCCACTCTGTCAGAAGCATCAAGGGATGCTGGAAATTCCCAATTCTACTGAGATTGAAAAATAAATCTTTTATTAAAGGATTTAATATATTTATATTCATTTACCATGAGAGATTCAGTTTGTCTGTTCCATGGCTGCCATAGCTTTTAGGAAAGAAGGATTAGGTTGCATAAACAAAAAAAAAAATAGTGTCTCTTACTGAAATAAAGTGTTTTCTCTCTGTTCCCTTGGATCTTTCTTTGCAAGATGACAAAATGTTTTTGCTAAAATATCAGTTCCATGTTTAAAAGCACTGGATTAATAAGCAATAAAATCCTAGGGAACTAATGAGTGGTATTAAAAAAACCAACAAAAACAGAGGGTTCTTCTAGGAAGAAACTAATTCTAAAGCCTCTAAGAGTTATCTATATTAATTCTCTAACTGAACATATCCAAGAATAGTGGTGGCTGGGATATTCTGATGTATCCTGAGAAATTATTCCAAAATATCAGAAAATGATGGCAATACTAGGGAGGATTTGATCTGATATTTAATTTGGGTGGACATAAGTATACATTCTGTGAGTCAGAAAAATAAAAACTAGCAGGAAGAATGGACTTTCATGAGAGTAATAGTAACCTACAACACCTCTGTGGTTTTACAGAAATTGGAAACTGCATCAATGAATAAGTAGATATAATTTTACTTTTACTCCTAGTACTTTGATAATATAAAGAAAGAAATTTCCAAAGCTTGCTTTAGCTTCCTCCTGAGAATTTGCTCACAGTGATATCCAGGTCACTGAGACACAGATGCGTGGCAATATATAATCAAAACTTGAATTACAGAAGAACTTTAATGTCAGGCTTTTTTCTTTCACTTCCCTGGAGAAGGGAATTCTGAAACAGTATTGGTTTCTACTCTTAGAAACTAGTTGCATTTCAAAATACCAGAGCAGTTCAGGTGAGGCAGTAACTGGTTGCAGAGATCTGAGTGGTAAGTACAAGTCCCCTATATTCAGGACAGAGTTGGGTGATGGCTGCCCTGGTAGGTCCATGGCACCAAAATACAGGGAGCAGACTGAAGAACAGATGGTTCCTGAATGCTCAGACTTTTATATAAACTTGGTAATGAGGATAGGTTTGCAAAGCAGGGAATGACTTTGGAAGCATGTGAATTCTTTATCCAGTCTCTTTTCTTTTTCAGAAGGGTGGCAGGATTGAAACTTTGGGCATACTCGAGCTGCAGAGTACCAAAGAGCTAGAAGATTTGGGAATTTTAAAATCGTAGAGATGCTGATCCCTCTTGGCTCTTGTTTTAAAGGCCAAACAAATGGAGCACCTGCTAGTGCTTGTGCTTTTTGCCAGAACAGAAGAGACGTCTGTGCCCATCCAGGGCTAAAAAACTCACTTGAGAGAATACAGCTCTTGAAGCCAGTCAGCAAAGCAGAATTCATGCATAATAGAAACTCATCTCTCAAAGATATAAAAAAGGGGTCTTAGGGAAGAAAAGGAGATCTAAATGTGCCATCTAAAAGCAACAGACAACAAAATTTTTCAGCTCAGCTGAGCCGTCGAAACTAGCTAAATGTCGAGACTTAGATAAATGCAGGAGAGAGAGCGCCCAGGATGAACCTCTGTGGATACCACTGGATAAAACATTCTTAAGCTCATTGTTCTGGCATGTAAGCACATATATATGCACTATGTGAATACACTGGTGAGAGTCCAACTGGAGCACTGTGTCCAGTTCTAGGTTCCCCAGTTTGAGAGAGACATGGACATACGGGACAGGTCCAGCAGAAGGCCAGGAAGATGACTGAGGGAGTGGAGCATCTGACATACTGGAAGAGGCTGAGAGCTGGGATTGGTTAACCTGGAGTAGGAAAGGCTCAGGGGGATCTTATCAATGTGTTTACATACCTAATGGGAGATAGTAAAGTATGGAGGCAGGCTCTTCACAGTGGTGCTCAGTGACAGGACAAGAGTCATCTGGCACAAACTGAAATACGGGAAATGCCATTTAAACAAAAGAAAACAATTTTTTTTTACTGTGATAGGGGTTGGACACTGGCACAGGTTGCCCAGAGAGGTTGTTGAGTCACCATCCTTGGCGATACTCAAAACCTGATGGGATACAGTCTTGAGCAACCTGCTTTAGCTGATTAGATGGAGTAGGTGATCTCCAGAGATCCCTGCAGAGCTCAGCTGTTCTGTGATTCTTGGATAATATGGCCCCTTGGACAGAAGTTGAATTTATATAAATTCAGACCATAAATAAGCTTTTAAGTGAAGGCAATTAATTGTTAAATATTTGCCAAAGATCTTGATAAATTCTACAGCTGTGAAGATTTTACACCAATAATTAAATGTGTTCCCAAAAGGTGAGCTTTAGTTCAAACATAGATATGGGAAATTTTTATGCAAGTCAAAACCTTTCAAGGCTTCTCAGCTGGATAGGATTGAATGTTGTTACCTTAAGATGAAGAATAAAGTAACTTTTTAGAAAGAATTATACTCCTGCTGCATTATTTGAAATTTAATTTTAAAATTATATAAACATTTTTATCTACAGTTATGTAGGCTGTCCCTGAAAGGATGACACTGGAAACCATTAATCTGGTTAATTACACTTTAGTCTATGTTTTAGCACATTTACATGTAGTGAAATTTTTCTTAGGTAAAGGTCTTAAAGCTAGCAGTAGAGAAGATTGTAAAACCTGCAGAAAATGCTGTGTCATGAGGTCCTAGAGTAAGACCAGTGTTTTATTTAAAATCATCAAAGCAAAGATTTTTTACTAGGAGGCTCTAACTCTCTGGGACACGTCTAGCAAGTTCTTTGAAAGTCATCTTTGTCTGCAGATGTGTCCCCTTACCAAGAAGAAACTTTTAGATTGTGGTCTTTTTATTTAGTAAATATTAAGCAATACTTGACAAATATAATTGTTGAGTTGATGAATACTTCACGGGTACATGAAGGAGGGTTGGAATTTGTATTTTAATTGCATTTTAATTTTTATTTCTAATTGCTTTTTCTAAAATAAAACAGACAATTTAGAAAATACATGGTTCCCTGGGGTTTGTCTGGCGTTTTTTTGTTTGTTTGGTGGCGTTTTTTTTGTTTGTTTAGTTTTATTTTATTTTATTTTATGTTTTAACTGAGAACAAAGCAATTGCTTCTCTGACCTTATCACAGTGAAACTGTGTTCAAAGTGTTTTAAGACTGCAGGGACTTAATTCTCTCTAGAAGATAATTACTGTGCTCCTCTTCAGCAAAATCTGCTTTACTTTTTAACTCTTCTCCTAATTCAGCTGCATATCAGCCAGTTTTCCATCATCCAAACACAGAGAACTTGATGTGGTCGAAAATCTCTTCCAATTTCCTTACCAGTCGATTGTTGCTTTCCTGATTCAAGATTAATTTCTTAGGTCTGGAGTTTAAGTGTAGTTTTAGGTGACCATTTCCCCAGTGATGGTCAAATTTATCCAATTCATTCTGTTTCCTGCTTTAGTTTCTACAGCATCTCTATTAAGCTGCATTTTCTGTCATCCCCCATGATTCTTTTTAGCAATTCAGCTTACTGCCTTCTGTCGTTCTCCCGGAGAGTTTTCAGGACAGTGGCCAGTTGGCAAACTGCCTTCTCTAAGCTCTTACCATGTCATATTGCAGCATCTTTCTTGTTCACAATTGGTAGTTCAGGTCCAGAGAAAAATAGAGGACTAAAAGAGATTGCAATAGAATCAAGAATAGTGTTTCAAATTCTACGCAAATAGTAAGGGAGCAAAGCAGCAATATAAGACCTTCTGTAAGGTGACTCTAGCATACATACTTATGAAAACATCTTGTCATCAAGAAGTAACCTCCACTATCTTACTTATAAAGAGGAAAAAGCTCATGACTGAAAGGATAATTTAGGGGCAAAGAGATCCTCAGAAAGTTACCTGGATGTGTTTGTGTCTTCATCTTTGTTGACTTCAAAAACGAGACTAGTGTTATTAATCCATAATGTGGTTGGAATGAAATATTTTGCCTTTTAAAATTTAATTTCAGAGATGCTCATTGCTGCCATTCTCTACACTGATGTTTGTCTATGTGTGTGTTGAGCATGATTAAAGAAAGCACCAGCAACCCCCCAGGGATACGGGAACGTTTGAGTAGGATCAGATGGAGTCTGGCTTGTCATAAGTACTGACTTGCTTTGCAATGCGGGGAGTCACTGTCACCAAGGCGCTGTCATTCCTCCCCTATTGTAAGAGAAAAATTATTCTCCTAAATCCGTGAATGCAGTGCGCTCTAGCAGGAAAGTCCCTTCTCCACCTGCTAGTTAACCTGTAGTTACATATTTAGGACTTAACTATTGCATCGGTGCTTTAAAACTTGAATTGCTCATCCATATTTTTGAGCTATTGCTGTTTTGTTTTCAAATTTGTCTAAACATTAACTTCAAGCATATAGCTAGCCATCCAAACAAGTATTTTGACTGTATTGTTAACTATGTGCTTTCTAATTCATGCATGAAAAAATGTAATTTACTACTCCATAGCTCTCAGCTTCCCTGGAATCAGCAGAGCCTGTATTGGCTTGTGACTATTGAAACCAATATTGTCTTGTTTTCCTGACCCCCTTACACATAAAAAAGATTGACATGGCAGAGTAATAGAAAGTGTATTGCATTAGGGTTTAGTATTAAAGATAAACAACACAAATGAAACTGAAAGCATATGGCATTCCTTGCCTTCTATGCCAGCTGATGAGCAATACATTTTGTATTATGATCCACTTTGGAGGCTTTAAACCATTAAAACCTTCCTGCTTTGTTTTGCATGCTTGAAAGTTGCCAGTTAAACCAACTGCGGTAGCCTAATTTAGCTGATTGTGTGACTGATGTGTCAGAGCTCTGGCTTTGAATTTTGTAGGCTGGAAGTGAAAAATTGGATAACATGAATGAATACAGCAGATTGTATACCATAACAATGCCTTAAAGATAGAACACTGAAGATGGAACTGAAACATTATTTATGAAAAACATATAAAGGAAATAGAGAAAAGCAATGAGTAATTCTTATATTCAGGTAATGCATTCAAGAGCTCACAAAAAATTAGCATTTCCTTATGGTTACCTAATGGAACTATTCATTATATCATAGAATTTGTTATGAAAATTCAGTTAAACTGTTAACTCTAGTATCTATCAAAAAGATAACTTCAGATAGCTCTACCCCTCCATCCAATAACTCTACCTCAAGATCTGTGCTAGGATTGAGTGTAATGGTTTTCCTTAGTTGAAACAAAGGATTTGAAATATTCACAGTGATTGCACTTGAACAGATGTATTTGCTTGATACAGTGATGTTAAGTAGGTAAAATAACTCAACTGGAACAACAGCAGAAAGAAATGTCACTCTAAGATCTTACTGAGAAAATAATTACATATTCTTTCTTGAAACTTTCCTATTTCACTCCTATCTTGAGAGTATGATCTGTTATTTTTGTAGCTACCACCTTATCTGGCATAGTGATGATACAAAAAGACTGACCTAGAGATTCCCAGACTGAAAAGAAAATTTTCTATGGTTTGAATGTGTTTGGAGAGAAAGATCTATAGCATGCATTCACCATTGGTTTGTATTACATTAGTTTAAAACTTTAAAATATGATCGCCTAGAAACTCTTAAGCATTCCAGTATTGATTCTACTTTTTAATGAAGTATTTATTAATCACAGACTCTTAAAGGTCAAAGAAATGTTAGCTCAAACCACACCTTTCTTTGATTGAATTTCTTGGAAATACTTGATCACTTTGGTTGTAAAATAAAACCAACATTCTCTGGGGCATTATTTATCTATTTCCATTTATGTCATTCCTATTTTGCATCAGCCCTTTTCTTCCAGAGATACAGATCTATTTAGACAGGTCTGGCATAGTGTGAGACAGTTTGTTCATGTTTATTTGAGACTTGAAAGAAGAGGAAAGGCAATACCTCTTTGCACATTTTCTTTTAACTTTCCTGTGATTAAATGTGTTATGTCAGTGAGTGATAGCCTGATTGAAGGCTCAGTTCTTTGCTGTTGTGAAATTATTATAGTACTGTCTAGATGTAGGAGGGTGGCCTCAACAAAGCAGAGTGACTCATAGGCAAAGTTTTATAGTAGTGACAGATCAGGTTCTGGAGAGGTTGGAGGGATGAAAAAGAATCATCAAGATTTCTGGAAGCCAGGATGGGTATGGCTGTATGGTCCCCTGGCTGAAAGAGCCTTTCTCTGCATCTCCTCTTCTTCCTAATGTCCTCACATCAGTCAGACTAATCTGATCTCACCAGGGGTCTGGTACCTCTTTTGGGTCTCTTCATGCTATGTTGAAGGCAAAACGTGGTGCTGGTTTAAGACTGAGCCCTAACGGGTCCCTCACAGTGCAAGTTGCCATGCTCTGTTACAAGTATGGGATTTTTAGCTTCATGCGACCTTGTTGAGGCCCTCCTCATGCATCTAGACTGTACTGTATTAACTTCACAAGAACAGAGATTGAGCCTTTTTCAAGATAATTAGACCAAAATATTTAAGTATACTGATATTTATTGTACTTACAAAAATGCCAGAAATGTTTCACTATCTCTTATTTCTGCTCAGTCACTTAAATAATTAGATTATGTTTTTCTGCTTCCAAATTCACTAAAGTAGTAAATGTAGAAAAACAGAGGCCTTTTTTTAGCTAGATCTCTCTCCTGGTCTTCCTTCTACATTATCCCCAAAATAATTTAGTAAGTGGCAGCATATTGGTCATTCACATAAGTTTTGTTGCTTCTCAGAAGTTGCTAAGTGACAAGATTTTTGGATCACCGGTCTTATGATCATAGAAAGTCTTACTGAATTGTTTGGAAGTGTCATCTCTGGAATATTGTAGCTGAGTAAAAAAAATGAAAACAGTTACATGTGGTGCTGAAGTAGAAAAACTGTTGTTCACTAATACAAACGTTTTTGTCTCACTCAGCATTTTTCTGAATAAATCTTATGTGGAAAGTTGAGTAGCAGAATAAATTGGTACATTAATGTCAGTTTGCATGTCTGTCTAAATTCAATCTCTTAATAAAACTCAGTTATTGATTATTACATTTCTAATTTGCCTCAAGGCTCTTCTACACAATTATGGCAAAGAAACAAAACATAAAAGAATTTTCCTGTGGAGAATTATTCAAAAAATGAAAATAGAACATAAAACTGAGTTAAATTTATGTTATCAAGTTTTAAATCTAACAGAGAGCTTTAGCAAGTAGAAAGTTTTATGAAAGTTAAACTGTTTAGACAGCTACTGGAAATATAAAAATATAAAACTGTGTACTAAAAGTAATAGATAGTAAAAGCTAATGTATATTTGGCTTATGAGACAACCAAGTTCAAGATATCTAAACACTCTTAAAAATTAGAGTTGAAAATTCTAACTGAAGGGCTTTACCTTTCATTCCAAACAACCACAAACTTGGACAAGGTTTAGGTTTGGATTTGACTCTAGTTTCTACTGCTCAAGTCTCTCTCCGGATGTTCAGTTGAGAACCACCTTCATATTTTGGTTATGGTGCTTCATAAGTAAAAGTAGTTATCTAATGGAGATTTTGTTAATCACAAGGCATTTTTTCCTGGAGATAGAGATATACATATTTTTTTAATATTCAAAGCAGTACTTTTTCAAAAATAAGTATTGAAATGCTTGCTGACTTATAGATATCATGCAATCAAATGCAATCCTCAGTCTCTTACTGATCAATTACTAAGAGGTGCCAATTTAATTGTGCAGGGAGTTGCTTCTGGAGAAGGTTTAAAAAAAAAAAAAGAAAAGAGAAAGGATGAGTTGGCCCACTCTGGCCAGACAGATACTTAGCTTCCTGTGTTGTAAAATCATTTGTGGAGTTGAACATTTGACTCACCTAAGAGTCTATGTACTTGCTTGCCTGGTTTTTGTATAAGAGAAAAAGACAGAGAGGTCCTCAGAATATTTAATTAGCCCAGGACAGGTATTCAGATGGAACTGGTGAGAATTTTATTTTTTTTAAATGAAGCTTCCACTGAACAGAAAAAAATCAAGTCTTTAATCTAGAATTACTAAAATGTGAGTTCAAATTACTTCTCCAAAATAAGAGAGCAGCTCACGAGGGAGTCTGAGAAATTCTCCCCCAGAACACCCAACCTGCTAACTCTAGACCTGGGGAGTGAGAGAGTGAAGTTTCAAGTCCCTACTACAGATAGTCAGGCATCCATTTATTCTTACATTAAACATTTTGGACGTGGGCTTCTCCAAGCTTGACTTATATTATTAGACCTCAGAGTCAAAGCATTCCTTCACCTACTGGTAGCATCGTAATTTTGGGCTACTTAGGGATTCAGCTTAGGGTAAGGCTCTGAGCTTTAGACTACAGTGCTGCAAGCTAAGGCAACACTACGAGAGCATGTGAAATGGGAGACTCAACTCTTTCCTTGTTATAAGAGAAATGCAGCTGAACCTGGGAAAGGTTGATTTCCTCAAGAGAGACAAATTAACAAAAGATTAACACATGTCTAGGCCTGACCATTTATTTGTGGTCTGACAGACACCTGGTACAAAAAAGTATTGTGCGATGATGACATCGTGCAACCTAGAAGTTCAGATAGCTTCTTAAGTTGTATGGCTTAATGCAAAAAACTAAACAGATGCTGCTGATAATAAATCCTCTCAAGTGTATTTTTCAGTTAGTAAAGTTACTAACCAATTATGAAGTGTATGACAAATATAAAAAAGTTATTGGTTGATAGGAGAATGTATAATATAGTGAAGAAGGAATCAAACCAATAAATATGAAACACCATGATGCTGTGCTACTTGTCTGGATCAAAATTTTAAGTGGCTTTTCTAGTTCAGTTGGTTTCCTACCTTTCACCAGTGGAGTGGAGCACCAGTTGTGTGCCGGTGTACCTGGTGTGTCAGCAACGGCTGGGGAAAAGGAGGATGCTGGGAAGAGAAACCAGTACCTTTTAAAAGAGGATAGTGTCAATTTCTGGGCAATGTGGTCCCACACAGAAAAATTTAGTATCCTCTAGAATCTTAGGCAGGGAACTTAGACTTCAGTCTCCACTGTTGTCACCAATTAGCAAACAACAATAAAGGGACTATATGATGCTGTAGGACTCATTCTGGTGGTGGTGAAGTACTAGTCTTTAATATTTAAGCACATTTTCATTTCTGAGAAGAGATTATCATGGCTAATGCATCGCTACAGATTTTATTATGCTTCTGTCTAACATGGTTTTATACTGTATATACTCTAACGATAAGCATGATAAGAATTTAATGCAACAAGTCAATATGGCAAAGGATTTTCTTCCAGAAGTAACTGAATTAGAAAACCTTGTGGCGAAATAGTGAATATATTTCCTGTTGCAGTGAGATACCTCATTATTTATTTGACCTTTCAAAATTCTAGTTATTTAAAATTTAATGTAAACTTTAAGAGATGTACTCATATATGGAAAATATAATGAGAACTAGTAATAACTCTAAAACTCAAGGGAACTTTTTAAGTATAGAACATACCTCTTAAACCCTGATGACCTTTAAATCTTGAAGAAACATCTTAAGTGAGCACACTAAAATTATTGTTGTGAGGTATTGGAGGGGGTGATAGCTGAAATGTATTTGATATTAATTTGTGCATGCAAATTTGGAAAAAAAATAACATTGTCAAAATGTTTTAAAGTTTCTTATGTGAAACCTTTAAGGTTTTTTTGTGTTTTGTGTTCTTTAATGGAATGGATTACTCAGGAAATGGTTGAATCTCGTCGGCTGCAGGATTCCTTTTGGGCCATAGGAACGGAGTTGTCATTCCGTGTCCTCTTTGTGTTGCTCGCACATACTTTTAACTATACCCTGCTTTTCATATGAAAATGACAAAAAATTATGGCTCTATACAAGTAATAAAAGAGACTTTGGGGCTGTCAGAGCAGGATTTGTTGTTTGATCAGATGTTTCTTATCTCCTCCAATGAAAAGGCAGTTTTCTGTCTCCTTAGTGAAGTTGTCTTTCAGGTTGAATGTAGGCCATGGCACATGTTATTTTAAACTGTGAAAAAGGTAAACATTCAGATTGTAGTCTTTTGGGCAATTCCACTGATGCCATGTGAGTAGCCTAATTTCTAAATTATGTCAGAATGAAATCTGTAAGCCTTATTCTTCTCTTATAATTTACTGCTTTAAATATGAATGTTTATGTGAATTGGCTTTTCTTCATCCATTGGAAGGACTCACGATTTTTCTGCACCAGGTAAAAGGATGTTTTTCTGCACCAGGAAAAGGTTTCCTCGGTTTCCTCTTGAAATTAGAGTATGAACAGATTTAGGCAGTTACAGTGCATGTCATGCTTATTGCTTTTTGGGTCTGGGAGGCAACTTTATGATCTATGGTAAATTATCTCTGAGAGTATGACCTTTTAAAACTTGATTTCAGTTTTCCACTGGCTGACTAGTCAGCAAGATGGGAAATTCTCAGTATACCCTGGCTATATCCAGTTCAGTGTTTGGTCAGCCAATAGGTTGACATCATTATTAAATTTACCCCCTAAACATGTATGATATGATTGAGCTGCCTCCTTTTTTCTCTTACCAATTCACATTTACCCTTCTGAACCATTACGGAAACATCTATATTCTGTACTAAGTCTTTATAATCCAAAACTGTATATGGAATTCTCATAATATGTTGGTCCCCCCTCCTCTGTAATAAGCACAACTTAAACCCCCTGTTGGAAGAGTTTTGACCTTCTGGCTTTGTTGGCTGAGATCTCATTCTATTTCATAGCATGCAACTCATGTCATGTCTCATCTCTAATAATTTTATAAATTATTGCTAGCATAAAAATCTCAAACATCTGTTGTTACTTCTTTCCTTCTATGGTGTAAGCCCTACGTAAATATGAAATGAGAGATAATATTTGAGCCCCAAACATCACAACCAAAGCAGATGAAGGGGAAGGCACTTGTTCCAGATTACTTACCTGTTCGGCATCACTATTTCCCAGCTTGTTTTCTATTTCGTTAGACTCAGAATGGTCCAACCCTCTTCATGCTGGGGCTGACCTGGAGAAGCTGGGGGCAGAGGGGTGTAAGCCAGGATGTGCTGCTCTGATGTACCCACAGCAGCCCACGGCCTGTGGGAGAGTAACGCCATAAGCTTACAGCTGCTGTTGTGGCTTTTGGCAGGTCTCGCAGGGATTGTTCTTACCATCGCACGTGTCCTCTGCCTGCTGGCGTCACCAGGAAGGCATTGCCAATGTGCCTCTGCTTTAAGGGCTGCATGGGGTCTGCCGGCAGCCCTGCGCCTGGGCAGGCTGCGGGACTGGGCTGCGCTAGATTATGGGATAGTGCAGAAAGGGCCTCCAAAACTCCAGGAAACTTTAGTGCAACAGAATTGTGCTAACAGATGCAAAGAAACTGTGCTGCAGAGGAGAGTCTTATTGATTCATTTAGCTGCAGGTATGCACTCTTAGAAGTAGTCCTTAGCAGTTAGACAGCTAAAACTGAGCAGCTGATTTAGTAAAATTTTAAGTAAATAAGACTAGCTTTTTAGACATAATTGCTCAATGAGTGTTTGACCATAAGGAAGCAGGAGAATATACTCCCTCCAATATATGGCTTTAACATTTTAGCTTACATTTCTAGGGCACTAATGGTTTTAAGGATACCACTGTGTCCTCTGGAGAGCCTGATCAAAACATTTGTACAACAGTTTCCATTTCAGGTGATGTAGCTAATTTAGCTTTTTTTTTTTTTTTTCATTATGGGACTAAACCACCATGGAAACCATGGTATACTCTCCTTGTGCTTCTGTGTCCTTTCATCCAATAATCTCGGTCCCTATTTGTTGTATGTTCAAAAGGAAATGTCTTCATTATCCCTATATTACTCTACCCAGGTTTCTTCTTACAGAGGATATAGGCTTCTATGTTGTGGGTTTTCTCTACTACTTTCATCAGGAAAAATACTGTAATCAGAGGCACATTAGCCCTTGTACTGTCTATTTTCTATCAGTAAAATTTCATTGAATGGTTGACTATTAATACCTATTAACTTCCTGATAAGAAAGGATGACTTGATACTGGTTATATTGCATTGCTCACAAAGCCTAATATTTACGTCTAGATATTCACCGAAGGGTCCATTAACTGAGAAATTTGCTTTGACTTTCTTTGTGAGCCTGCAAAGAGATATATTTATATAATGAGGATCCTGTTACAATTTAAATTTTTATAATTTCTGTTTTTTAAAAGGGATGGGGTTTTCTTCTGTTTTAGTTTTATGCTTTTAGATGATCTTGTTTCACTATCCATACCAATTCTTCACAAGGCGGAATGGCTAAAAACTGATCTGGAGTTCGGGATATGTTTAATGGGATTTTCAGCTAAATCTGCTCATCTGCTGGCCTCATGATTGCTAGTGCTGGCTGAAAGGGGGGGAGGAGGAACCTACAGTGCAGGTAGGCAGGAGGGAAACCAGCTTCAACTCATCTTAGTGATCCAGTGGTCAGCCGGTTCAGGAAGCTTACTGAGCAAAAGACACATAACCGAGAGAGAATGAGGAGTGCAAAGGAAGGGAGGAGTGAGAGAGCCCAACATTTAGATTTTCTTACATTTTTGTGGAACTGCACCTTTAATCTCACCTTGGGACTGGACTGCTCAAAATATGAGAAAAGGGAAAAGGCCGTGTCAGCTTGATTTAGTCTAAATCTATGAGTGCTTTCAGTCACAAATTTTAGCTCTGTAAGTTTTCCAAAGGGCAGATCTTAAAATTGTCGAAGGGTAGGGCTGGAATACCTCCCTTGACTAAACTTAGGAGAAGAGAACGTGTTTTTTGTGGTATGAACTTCTAGTTTTTGCAGTGCAAATGCACTTGTGGGGAAGACAGGTTAGAATGCAAGTAAGCTGACAATAGTGAAAAATAATTTTCTGGAAGATTTTAGAGTTAAAGGACTGTATTGTGTGCATGATGGACTTTTTTTACTGTGCTGAATTCTATTAAGGACCGTATATTCACTCTTCTGCTGTGAACGAGGTCAAACCCAAAACTTCTGTCTCTCCAAATGTCTGGATGTTGGGATAACTTTCTTCCATGCCTGTTTCACAGTCCTTTGTTAGCTCAGGTTTCAGATATCTGTAAACCCGGTAGCTGCTTCGGGGCTTATTCTGCAGCAGGATTGAGGTGTAGTGCAGTTACTTGAATGTAATGGTATGTATGTTGACGGGTGGATGTATGGGGAGGACATAGAAAGGAAAACACAATTTTTCTCCAATCTCTGCTCTCCCTCTGATCTGGATCTGGATTTTTGGTTCTTCTCCAAAGGAATCTAATTTATTTAAGTGAAAATTTAAGAGAAAGATGACTGTGCATAGAAGGAAAAGACATTAATTAGAAGAGGAAAAAAAAATCTGTTCCAGGTAGCTTAAAATAATTGGAAAGATAGGTTTGTTAGAAAACATTCTTCTAACAATTTTACATCTAATAACTGTAAAATCAACCATTAGATGCTCTGGGAATGGTTTCAAAATGAATAATGAATGAAATGAGAATTCAAAAATAAATAATAATATTTTTTCAGGAAATGTTAAAAAATGTTGTAGATGTAATGATTAGTTTTACCTTAATTACATCAAAATATAAATCATTCAAATTAGTGTGTATTTGAGTAGAAACTAATTACATTTTAAATTTCGTTGAAGAGACCTGGCAAACAAAATGATAATTAAAAGCAGTTATCATATAAACAAAAAGCATCAAAGCCTATACACTATGGATTTTTCATTCCTGGAGTTGAAGGCAAGCTAGGCAGAGTAATGATTGAGATTTATCCTAGATTAGCTGAAACGGGACTGAAAATTAAAAATGTATGTACCATAACTTCAATATAAAACTCAGATAGAAATCACAATGTCACTGTCAAGGTGAATTCCTCAAGGCACAATACAGGCCAGGCAGCTGTATTGTTTTGCTATGGCTTGAATAATTATTTTCCAACAAATTAAATAATTATAATCTAGTACTGTCTGTATAATGCAGTCTTTTAGTTCTGTATTTCACTGGATTTTTATTTTGTTTTCACTCTCTTACCTTTTCCTAACTTTTTCATTCTTTCAGTCTGTTTTCCTTGTATTTTCTTTTTTTTTATTTCCTTCAGAAGCAAACCCATCATAAACAGTGCTATTCTATACATGCAGAAAGTTACTAAACAGCAGTCCTCATAGAAGATTCAATACTCCTCTGTAATTCTCAACCCTCCCTTCCTTTCAAGCACATAAGAGTTTTGCACATATAATGAAGGTCAAAACCTGAGTTCTGATTATCTTTTTATTTTTTTGCAGTCCTTCCATTTGTGCTATAGAGATGCCTTGTGGCTTTAAGTGAGATTAGGCTATTAGGATGAGTTTTCTTTTATACACATATGTATATATTTATATAGGCAGTTCCTATCTTGACACAGTAGCTATCTTGAAGAGTTCCCAGTCTATGGGAAAAACCTAAAAAAAAAAGGGTATTATTACTCTCGTGTTATAAATGGGAAACTGATACAAAAAGCTCTTGTACAAGGTTGTGTCAGAGCTAGGAACACAAGAGCAATTCTTTTGAATCCCATTGTAAAACAGTACACTTGTGAGTAGCCTTCTTTCAGGCCAATGACTTTCAAACCCAAACACCTTTTTGAAATTACTTGTCTCTAGTTTCCAGAATTCAGTATTTTACTTTCATTTGAGGTGCCCCCAATGAATTTCTGTATGGAGGGCAAGTGGCAGTTTCCTTAGGAAGATAAGAAATGGGTTTATTATGTTGAATAAACTGAGCAAATATGAAGTGTACAGCTAGATCTATCCTTTTCTCATTGGGGATCCTTTTTTCTCTCTCTCATCTCCAGCAGAAACGTGGGGGTGTTTGTATCACATCACTTGAGAGCTGAAGAACACATTGTGAAAATTCCAGTATATCATGCTGTGGTAAGTTCAACTTTTTACTCAGTTATTATTGTTTTTACCACTTAGAAATGGAAAGGCGTAGTGACTATATATGATGAAACTGATACTTTTCCAGGTTCCACACTGAATAAGATTTTTCTTCTGAATTAATGATATAAAAATCTTTTACATCTGTGTTCAGCTACAAAGGTTGCTACTTTTTAATGCTGCATGCTGTCTGAATTTTTTTCATGAGCTGGTTCTAATTTCTTTGGGACGGGTATAAGCTTTTGCCTTGAGAACAGTGAAGGATTTTATTCTTGTTGCGTCTGATGACTCTTATTGATTTGATGTCCTCCAGAAATCTCTTCGGAGGAAAACGCTCTTCTTATGGAGGTAGATTAACTGTTTGACCTTTAAGCACCACATGAAAATCAACTCTCTTTTAAATGCAAAAATGTCACCTGGTAATAAAAGCAACTTCTTAATGTGTTTGGGGGAAAGCTGAAGTTTTTCTTGGGATTGTCGCTAGAGCTTCACTCTATATTCTGCAGCTTGCCTTGTGGCAGATTGTTTCATTATCCAGCAGTATCATTAATCTTTTTTATTATCACCTTAAAAATAAACAAACAATGATTTTGTTGTGTTTGACACAAGTAGTGCATTTTAATTTTGTAGGCTTGTATTATTGACTTAGAAAAGCCTTGCGATGTTTCAGCTTGAAATACTGACTTACAAATATGAAAACGCTATTCAGATGTGTGGAAATGGCATCTGTTGTGCATACCAAACAAAGTGTGTGATTTTTATCTCTTCCACGTGGAGCTTAGCATTAACTAGGAAAGTTGATATGAATTAATTTGTTATTCATTTTGCTTTCATGAAATGAGTTATGCTGTTCTGTGGGCCATACTGAAAGCAGGTCTCTTTAAGGAACCAAATGCGTAACCCTGAGTCATGCGGTGGAGTTAATTTCAGTAATAATAATTGAAAATTCAGTTGGTTTGATATTCTACCTCTGTGATTTATTTCTTTATTTTACAACTTCTCAAAATTTTGTTTTCCTCCTTTATTTGTGTCTAACAGTTAAAGGTAGTAATGGTAATGATGATGATGGATTAATTCAGGGTTATTAATGGGTTTTAGCTATAATTATGTTAATTCTAGAGTGTGGAAACATGGACAGCTGACAATTTGGTGGCATTTATTTCTGCTAGTGTTATGATTTGAAATTAATAGAATAATTGTATGCTTCTGAAGGTATATGAGAACTCTTCTGGTGATGTCTTCATTAAACTTATGGCCACTGGAATGAAGTTTTTTTTCATTGTTTGGCATTCAAAGCCAAGGAGACATTGCAGTCCTGGAAAAAACACAAACCAAACCAAACACCAACACACAAATCTAGATGCTACAGACATAGATGTAATTGTTCAGTCTTTAGGGATTTGCAAAGTAAAACAATGAAGTAACTAAATAGAATTAGAGAGTAAAGTTTATTTAGAAAGTTTTTAGGGGAAATCCAAATAGATATGTCTGTTATTCCTTGACTCAGGTTTTCATTTGTTCTGTATTCTCTCTTTTTCTGTTGGTGTACTTCATATATAATAAACTGATACATGCAAGTAAGAAGAAACAGTGATTTAAAATACACGTGCGCAAAAAACTAGTAACCAGAATTATTCAAGAAACAATGGGTACAGCAAAAATTTACACTGACTATTATCTAATTTGGAAAGTTGCAACATCATTTTTTGTTTCACAGACTTGGCCTAGATTCATTAAGCACTAGCAGCATGTTGATGAAATCAATGCTACCGTAAATTATTATAACTTGAAGGCTACTTATTTAGCAATTTCTTTCATAGCAGATAGGGTTTTTTCTTCTTTTTGCCTGAAAAACAAAGTATTTACAGAACAATACATATGTTTAATAAACATATATGTTTAAAATAAATGTATTTATTTTAAACTGGCTTTCTTAAAGTCTCTTCCTATTTTTAGCCCTGCTCAATTATGATTACTAAAGAAAAGAGGTTCTGGAGACTAGATTTCTGTGAGAGCTCAGGGCGAAAGCATCGTATTTTCTTGCTCTTCCTTGGATTTCATCCAAAGCCAATTCTGTTTAATCTGCCTGCTGCTGCTCTGGAAGTGACATCTGTTCAAATTTACACTCTTTATCATGGCTGACATGTTGTTTGTGTGTCTGTTTACCCCAAGCCCTTGTTCCAACTGCCTCTTGCAGATAATTTGTGATTTTTTCCTTCAGTTTATCAGAGGTTGCTAGGCATTGAATTCCTGCGTATGGAGCTTTGCTATTATTTTTTATTTCTTTTCCTCAGCTTTGCAATTATGTTTTGAAGAACAAATGAGAAGTCTATATGCAACATGTGTATCAAGAAATATACTGAAGAAGGGTAGATGAGAAGTAAACGGGTGTGGGGGATGTGGCACGCAGGAAATATGTATATATGATAACCTGATAAGGAATCTAGTAAAGTGTGGGTTCTGATATCTATACATCTCTTCTGTAAAACAAATATTGCTTTTTAATTTTAGCTACAAAAGTAGTCTTAGGCCAAACAACTAAATCCAGGCCATATTTTTCTGATGTGGGGTTCATGTTCATTTATATGTAGATAAAATATTTTGTACTGTAACAATTCAAAAATAATGAATTTGATCTCAAAAGCTATGAGATGGCCTTTGAATCAGGACTGTTATTCAAAAATATTCTTGAATGTTCCTTGAAGTTTTGGCTAAATGCAGGTTTGCATTTTCAAATTTTCCCCAAAGTTTTGCAATCATGAAATTACTGTTGAAAATCAAAATCAAATATGAGATTCTCATTTGGTCGCCCCAGGAGTGAGATTTAAGATAAATGATATGAGACTTGCAAGGAAGATGACAAGAGCTGTCATCTTTATGTACATGAGGACAAGAATCTCTGTGGAACAACACAATTTCAAACCAACATTAGTAGCTACCATACATACTGAAAAATAACCCTGAGACAATCTTAAATTTCATAATTGTGGAGGACTGCAATATGAGTAAGCTACTGGAACTGGGGGGCTATGGGGAGGGGAGTGAGGATCATTGCCCCCTGCCTCCACAAGCTCACAAAGAAAAAAAATTTTCATATTCATTATAGTATGTACTGAAGGAAGTAAAGTGCTCAAATGTACAAAAATAATTTCAATTGAAAACTGATGTAATTTTGAAATATCAGAGAATGAAAAATTAATAAAGTAAAATGAGCACAATTTTCAAATATTTGGAGCTGAAATACATAACAAAAATGTCTAGAAAGATTCAAGTATACTCCTTTATTGGTCTTTGGTGTTATAGAAACGATCACATAAATGTTTCCCACATCCTAAAACAGTAAACTCTTCAGTTAGGTTATTCTTTTTTGCTTTTTATTCTGATTTCTTTAATTATGTGTGCATAACCAGGAAAACTAAAAGCTGAAACGTGATTTAATATTTTACATGATGATGGATGAAAACTATTTAGTTGTAAATAATTTCTAAAACCAAAAATGTGCTATCTTTGCTGAAGAGAAATCATCCAAAATAACTGTTTTCTCTTACCTCGTCCTACTGTCCTAGAATGTCAGTGAACCGGGTTTTGATATAAAAATGGGGTCTGAATTATTTCTAAAAATTGAGGTATAGGCACATTAACTCTTAGAGCAACCCTGTTAAGACAGTAAACCAGAGAAACAGCAGTGCACAGACCGTAGTTACCGTAGCACACTGCATGCACAGAGCTGTACATAGGCACAAATTGCCCCCACACAGATTGACTTGCTCTTTTTAGCATACGTCTGTGCAGATCCCATCCCATGCTTCTGCGACATGTGCCTGCTGGCTGACTTGCTAACAAATACGAGCTGACACACCTTTGAGCCAAATATGCACAGCTGCATGATCCATCTGTAGATTATGCCTTGCTTCTACTGGTTGACAAAAGACTAGTTGAAAGAGACAGTGAAAATATACTACACAGATAGAAATCATATTCTTGTCATCACGTTCTCTTGCTTTCAAGTGCTCCTGTTCTTCCTTCTGCATACTTAAAACAGTGTTCATATGATACATGCACCTCTGCCACACAGGAAACATTTTTTTTTTTCTTAATCACTTCACAGATTTGAAACTTTGTTTTATGATTTGCACAGAAATTGTGTTGCTTGTCAAGGTTGGATTCTTGCCTTTATTTCTGTGTAGTAGTTGCTGTCTATTAGTGCAAAATGAGAACATCTTTCAAGCCGTGTTGATGAAAATCACTATTGGCCATAATTCCTGTATCTGCTTTTTCTGGTAATAAACTCTCCATATTTAGACCTGTTGCCAAGTAAGTTCCTACATTCATCAGGCTGACATTTTCCAAAATTCTTAAGAAACCGCAAGATGGATGTTGCTATAACGCAGAGGTGTTTCTTAAGGTTTTCTGAAACTCTTCCATTGGAGTTTCTCTAATGGAGAATACTGCGGAGGGCTTCCACTTCCAAAAGAAATTAAATACAGGGAACACAAATGTGTTTCCATAGTCGTCTTAGAAGATTTTATGCATAACATGCTCACCCAAATTCAGGCATGCACTACAAAATACTGAATGCCATGTCCTAGAGATCAGAAAGTCATCAGGTGACATTAAAAATATCCAGTCAAGCTATATAAAAACAAGAATAAAAATTCTGTTTGTCTTTGGTCTATTATTTTCCCATTGATATAAGAATTTTTTTTGTTTGTTGTTATTGCAAATCCATTGCTGCTTTGCTAGTGGTAATATGTCACTCCACCTCAGAAACATTTGCGATAAGGTCAGTATTTGCTTTTCTTGTCTCTTTTCATCTATCCACACACTGTACATTTTTATCATAAGCTCATGATCATGATAATTCAGTTGTTTCCGCATGCCATTCCTTGCAAGCTCCACCAAATTTGTGTTACCTAACACTGAGATATTTGAATTTTTCCTTTTTGCTATATATTCATTTTACCATATATATTCTGTTATGTCTGTTAAGTGCTCAGCAGAGGATAGATGTAAAATCCTTACAGGAGCTAATGAATTGTTGATGTTTACACAATCTATGTGATGGATTTTACTATGTGAAAATTTTGTCTTTCATAAGTGGGATTTGAAGAACGTTATGAAAGCAGAGGTTGTGTTCATCCCCTATTGTTCTATTTACATTTTCAAAACATAAAAATAACAGAATAATGCAATTCTGGTTATTACAGCTGATGGGAAAATATACAGCCTTGCTTTGGGCCGTTTTAATAGAAACCAGTGAATAAGATGCAGCTAAGCTTGCTGTTTGACTTCTGTTGGTATTTAGTTTTGACTTGGATCTTATTTCATTGGGCATTTCGTTCACTAGATATCTAGAGAGGTAGGTACGTTTACACTAGAAATTCAAACCAATGTTGGGAGTCTTGATCCCAGTAGTTAAGGAGATATCTGTTATTAGAGATGTCTGCCAAAATGTAATCATAGCACGACTACTCTGTCTCCTTTCAGAGCTAGATGGATTGTAAGCAGAGGCGGCTTTTGCTGGAGCATGTTTTTAATAGCCCAATTATAAAGGTTTCCATACAGAATAACTCTTTCAAATCAACACAAGTAATATGCAACAAACCAGTCAAACTGAAATGGAAACATTGAGACTAGATACTCTTCCCTTTTGTAGCACATTTATCTCTTTTTTTTTCCCTACTAAAATTACTATTTACCTAACATTTTATCTAGAAACAACACTGAATGTCCAGTTTTATGAACTAAGTGTGGATATTTTAGCATACTTCAATTAGAGAAATATACAGACATCTAATTTCTCTGCTGCTTCAAAAACCTGCTGCCTGAACACGTAATGAAGTCCTGTTTTATCAATACCTGGACTTAATCAGTTTCTCTCTCATTTTGTGTGGCAAAGGTTTATACTATGTCTGCAAGTTAAATTCCTTGATTATTCTTATTACTATTTTTATTATTTTTCCGCAGTGGAGTGTAGCATAAGAAGACARCATAAGTAAGTGGATGCATTATAAGGCAGAAAAAAAGGTTGAATGCAAAACAGATGTGTATGTAATCATATTGATTACTATACTCATTTTTGTTCTTCCTTCTACTATAAGTTGTCCTTTATATGACACAGAGACCCTATTAGTCTTTATTAGAATCATTTGCCTTTTGAGCTGATTCTGAGTAGACTGAATATATATATATATATCATTGTACAGCAAGGGATGGGTAGATTTTTATCCCATGTAATTACAGCATATTCATATTAGCATTTCTCTCTTACTAATTAAAAGGAAATTCTTCCTATCAGATCTTCCAGATGAGCTGCTTGTGGGATATAAACAGGAGCTGACATCTTCAATTTTATTTTTGCAGTGCAGAAAAATAATTTGTCCTGATTGTTCCATGTTATTCAAGAGAAAATTCTGGAACATATTGCCGTCAGCACTGATATGGGGTCAAAGACAACTTGTAGGAAAATGTTACAAGTTCACCAAGCAAAACTTCGTCCCCCGCTCCCCCCCCCCCCAATTATAAATATAGGAGAACTGTTTCACCGAGTTGTTAAGTAACAATCTTCTCAGTCTGAAAAAACACCCCACCAATTATATAGTAAATTTACCACCAGTGGACACTTAAAAAAAGTGTATCTGAAATAGTCACTTGTTTCATGTTATTGCTTACCTTCTCCTGTTTTATGGAGGTATCTGAGGTACCACTGTTTTCACCTCTGTGGAGAAGGGTAATTAACTGTAGTCCCTTCCTTAGGAAAATGTGGCTTTATTATTCTGTCTTGCAATGTCTGATTTCCCTAACATTACAAAAGTAAGCTGTTAGCAGAAGAGGAATGCAAATATCTCACATAAAATCAGCTGTGCTCCTGCCACCAGCACTCCAGAAGCAGCGGGCGCTTCCCCTGGCCTGCAGCAGCCCGCTGCCACCATGCCTTTCCAGGGCTTCGCCGAGCAGCCAAGGGGGACAGGCTCAGTTAGCCGTTAACGACAAATGCTCTGAGGAAGAGCCGTAAAACTACTTTTTAAGCTTTAAGAGGAACTCCGTGCTTACCTTCACCGTGATACAATTGTTTGGTAATGCAGCTCAGCGTACCGCAGCGTGATGTTAGACTAATGCTGCACTTCTGGGCGTGAGGCCTGGCTCCATGGTACCACCCAGACGGGATGGCGCTTCCCGCCTGGGCTTGGGCTGCTTCCCAAGCCGATACGGGCTGGTACGCCAGCTCATTTAGCGTTTGGCTTAATGAGCCTTTTCGGCGCATTTTCTTCTGTTCTGAAATAATCAATTTTATTTACCTTTGGTGTTGTTAATGGCTCAGAATGTTTCTTCTGAAGTATTATGAGAGTGAACAAAATCAGCCTATTAGGTATGAACAAACTGATGGCTTGGAAGTTTGCTTTCATCGTTTCCTATTTGCAATTTCCTGGTTAAGCAAAAGGACTTTAGACATGTAGTGCTGTGCTCTCACTATACCGAATAACCTTTCAATTTGTTTTTTAAAAAAATTGTTATGATGAGATTAATTTCATGGAATTTCTTTTATATTAAGGCCTTCTAATGGAAGCTCAAAATGTGACGAACAGCAGTTGTAATATTTGTAGAAGAAGTGGAGCCAGACTTCTGTTATGTCACACGCCCTTAGTATATTTTCAGTGACCACATGATGTAAACTGCCTTGGTAAGGCACTATTAGTTTCCACTGTTTCCTTATAGTTTCCACTGTTTCATTTTTTATGGTATGTTTAGCTTTTCAAGATTAAAGGTAGTCTTCTTCATCTTTCTGTCATACCTTCCTAAGCAGAGGGGAAATTGGAGCAGACAGCTTTAATAACTTAACATACAGTAAGGAAGCTAGGCACAGGCAGAATATAAAAAAGCAATCTAAAATTCAGCACCTTAAGTGCCTGGAGCTTCAAAATGACTAAGGTATTATAACTTAATAATATCTTTTTGGAATCACATTTTGGACTAAAAATAAGGGAGGAAATACATCTCAAGATTTGTGATAGAGTATATTGCTCTGTGGAGGATAGTTTGTTACTTATTCATTACAATGCAGTCTGCGTAGAAGTGAAAGTAGGTTTAAATTAGCATTTCTGGGTTATTTAGAATTTAGTTTATGATAGTTTAGATCAACAATTAAAAGATATATTTTTTCCTGTTATTAAAATTTTTCCTATATCCTTTTCTAAACCCCAATAATGAATGTTTAAAAAAAGAAAAAAGAGACTCTTGCGTAAGTAAAAACTGAAATTTGCGTCAGGCAGCTATGTAGTAACTGAAAATATCAATTAATAGGTGCTCGATTAAATTTTTGTTTATTGTCTTTGTATCAAAATGTTATGGTCAGCCCTGATGTCATCCAAGCTGGTTGCCCAAGTAAAGCAGTTGAGAATTTGGGCAGCCCTTGCAGGATGACCTAGTCTTACACCTAGGGTTGGTTGGCCCGCATCAAAGATGAGTTACATAGAGCTAGAAAAGGTAGTTTCAACTACTGTTGAACTTACAAAAAAAACCCCAAACTCTGTAGAGGAACTGAAAATATTCACAAATCCGTGTTAAATTTGTAAACTGTTTTAATCAAAAGGGGAGGGAAAAGAATGCAAAATATCAAAGTATTTAAGTTTTCCCTTAAAAATTAACCATTTTATTTCAGGAAGTCTGCAGAGTTTTGTTTCAACAGTTTTTAAATAGAGGTTTTTTATTTTTTGTTTAAAAGAAGCATTTTAAAAAACTGTTTAAATTAAAAACATTTTAAATAGCATTAGATTACAGAAATAGGCAACAAAGCTTGTGCTAGAGATAAATATATTGATCTTGGTCAATCTAATCAGTTCTCTTTCTTAAACATCCAACCAGAGTACTGTGTACTATATGGATTTAACTCAAACTCCATTTTGTATTTATTATCCTCCTGCCTGGCTTCAGTACTATTTACCCAGCTCTAGCTAGTTGCACCATGGTTTATGTACTCAGAGGTTAAAATCCCTGGGATTCTTGAACCCAATCTCTCATCAAAACAGTTATAACTTTCAGATGACTTGCAGTGACTATTACAAAAGATGCATGCTTTTTTCCTGCTAACATAAATTGTAGTTTTCTGCTCACACAAACCCCTTGGATTGGTAACATTTTATGAGTAAATGCCAGTAGCAAAATGTTTGAGAGCTGTGACACAACTCCCATTCCACACTGGGTGTTCACAAATAGTTACCCGTCTCTATCACCTCAGCTATGTGAACGTAGAATGGAGAAATAGTTATGTAGAACAGTTGATGCAGATACCAACTGGGAGTCTTTAAATTGTCACTGACAGTCACTCACTAAAATATGTCTGTTTGGGCTATCTGCTACATTTCCTGCTGAATAGGCTCCTTTTAAGCTGCTCTGCCTCAAGTAAAACATAAATGCTTCATTTCTACAACAGGCTTCCCTAAAAACATAGCGATCTATAATTGATGAAAGAAGTTAAAAAAATCAAATACATTTTGAAGAAAATTAAATTATAAGTTATTTTACAATCTCTTATGATCATTATTCTATTTCTGAGGCATTAGTAAGAAGGACAATTTATTACTACTTTTATTTACAGTCTCCAAAGTCCTTGAAAATCAACATTTATTTCCACTAGGACTTTTTTTATTGTTGTTGCCATAAAATCAGCATACTTTTTCTTAAATTTTAAAAAAGGCCTTTTGAAATTATACTTTTTGCTAGAAATCAGACTGATGCACAGCCTTCCATAAAGGGATTTCAAAGTACTACGTGCTACAAATTTACTAACTGTAGCAAAATAAACTTATGTTGCAAAATCTTCAAATTTTCAAGTGAATTTGTGGCAAATAACTGTGAAAGAATGTGAATGGAATCCTCAGTTGTAGTCTTTTGCTTAACTAGTGTTTACATTTTACTTAGACAACATGATAGGAATTCAGAGCACCGTTTTTTACTATGTAAATAATTTTAACACAAAATTTTATCAAGTGTTTCTGATGTCACAGAATGCAAGACTGGCAAAGTTTCACTTGTGCATTTGAAAAGAGCCAGCTTAGTTTATTTTTCCAGTTGATTATTTATTTTTCAAATGTTTCCTGCAATGAATTTTGCAATGAACCATCACACTATCAAGTTCATTACAGATATGTTCATATAAATGACTACTCAGGTTCCCACCTGTAGCACTGGCCACCACCAGGAAACCTGAGGTTAAGCAGCCAGTTTTCCAAGGCTTGTGTATTGAATGAAGTATCTGAGAGAAATGCACTTTCTTCACACAAGTAGACCCTGCTTAACTGAACAAATCTAAAGTTCTGGAGGATACTTTGATAAGATTGAAAATATGTAAAGTAATATATAATAAGAACTAATTTTGTAATAGGAGAATCAGTTCTTTAAAATACTCAATATGTCCTGTATCATCCAGAACCCATCATCAAGGTTCTTCTAACTTCAGCTGAGCCTAATAAAAACAATTGATAGAAATTACCGCATTTCCAAATTACTTACTGCAAATGAAAGCTATCAACTCCTTCTTCATAGCTTAATTTATATTTTTGTTTATATTGAAAATTGATACACTTCTGGAATACATATTTTGTTTCTGTCCTCTGAAATGTTACAGTTACAAACATTTCAACATAGGGCAAAATAAATATAATTTACCTTCTTGTGATGGTTTGACTATTATTTCATTTGCAGTTAAAAATTTAATTAAGAAGACTTTTGGAATAATTTATGTAGCACTATTTTTTTTAGCTTGCATTTTTTTGAAAAAAACATATTATTTCTGAATATATATGAAATAATGTCACTTTACCTGATTCTATGAAGTACATATATAATGGAAATAAGCAAGAATAGTAATTTAAAACACCATACGTCATCATTTCAAAAGTTTCATCCACACTATATCATTAAATATGAGAATACAAATAAGTAAAGTGCATGGTTTATAGATGCAATTATTCAGAAAATTCAGCAACTAAAAGGGAAGTTGCCAGAGGGTGTAAACATCTTGCTGTAGCAGGAGTATTGCTTTAATCTCATGGCAGCTAGAGACCAGAAGGTTACATGCCACATTTATCAGCCCAATGTCTGACTGGGTCTGGAGCGTAGCAAAGGCTGTGCCCATTGGTGACACTATTAGACTGGTCTATAAAAAAGCCATTTCCTCTAGGAAGATATTGTTAAAAACTTTTGAACCAATTGAAAATAGACTTGATTCCTAGATCTGTAGAGCTGAGGTTTCTCCTCTCAGTTCTATTTACTTTCTCAACTACAAATTGAAAGTGACTGATTAGTAAACATTAATAGACCTGGTTAATAATAGTGCCATTTTATTTCTGGTGAACTCTATGTAAGTCACTACAGATAAAAACACTGAGTATCCCCATGGTGAGAGACTTGTCAGGCATCTAATATTAGTCAGCTTCTTAAGAATGGGTGTTTAATTCCCATCATTTTGAATACAAATAGCTGCATGATAACTTACTGTGCTCCTTCCACAGCTGCCTATTCTGTCCCTTGCTTGTTTTGCAAAAACCTCTGTGATGAGGTACTTAAAGCAGAAATTTTTGTTTTGTTGTTTAACCCTACTCAATCCAGTCCTTGACTGTAAGAAAAGAGTAAACTCCCTAAATTACTGTAAAAAAGATACAGTGATGTCCTGTAAATCAAGAAGGCAATCTTACGTGCCCACATAAATCTTTGCTACGGATGTATTTCCTCAGTTGTGTCACCAAGACTTAGTTCCCTTTAGACCTGGTCCAAAATGTGAAAAGGATGCAAGAAATATTTACTGCAACTCATACTATGTAGAAAAACAGCAAAAACAAGAAGTGCCTGCAGTTAAGAGTTTGTTTATCATTGGCTTTGTTATGTATTTAATGATAGTAATGTTCAAAGGAAATGAATTATGAAAGATTTGAATTTCATATGCATGTAGAAGTGAATGAAGATGAGGAACAGAAATATTATCATGTGAAAAGGTTTGGAATGAGCTAGGAAAAAAGTGAAAACAGATTGAAAAATAATTTTCCAACCATTACTGGCATTAATAAATTTGAAGACCTTATTTCATTTAATATAAAACTGGATGACTTTGTTAAACTTGAAGTATTTTAAAAGATATACTTTTTAATAATCACATTAGAAGATGAACTAAAACTTTATGATTAAAAAGAACTCTAGCCCTTTTATTTAACTTTAAAAGTTGAAAACTTAGAAAGCTCTGAAGATATATTTTAGGACTTCGGAGGTTAATGAAATTTAATTGAGATTATTTTCATTCTTGCATAKTAGAGGTATCTAAATCTAACCTGACTTGAACCATTTATTATCAATTCACATGTTACTTTCTTAGCTGTTCCACACCGTCCGTTGAGTATTTGATGAGAGGGTACAGATGTAGTTTTAGATATGATAAGAACAGGTGACTTGTAAAATCTCATTCACATTAAGGTGTCTGCCCAAGGCCTGAACTTAAATTCATGGAAACTGTGTTGATTATTACCATCATCCTAAGCGGAAGTTTATTATGTCCTGAGAGTATTACTAATTGTTAATAGATTTCAATTTTGCTTGATTAATTTCATTTTTCAGGAGGTACTCTATTCTTGTTCCCTTTCTTTTTCTTTGCAAATGTATTTTTAATTTGCAATCTTATCAACTATGTTAAACTGTCTTCATAGTATAAGCAGTTAATACCTCACAGTTTCCTCAATAAATCAATCAAACCATCTATCCCACTTATTTCATATTACGTAGTCATTTGCTTTAGTTTAAACAACTAATTTCATTAACTGGAAGCCATTTGTTCATGTTCCCTGAACTGCTGCATAGCACAAAATGAAACCAATGCACAGGATAGATAAACACATCAAACTCTGCAGTGCAGAGGAAGTAAGTGAGAATCTAAGTATTTCAGAACTCCATAATGCAGTTGCCATCAGCCTGCGAGGATCTCTGAAAAAGCAATTGCACACTAGTGACTATTTATTTCCTTTCATGGTGCTTAGTCCAGGACAGATTGTAACCTACAGTCTTGCGATTCCCAGAGTTGTGACTATACCAAATTGCTGTGTCACAAACTCAAGTTTGCTAAGTCATGACTGTGAAATTTCAGAGTCACATCTTTGGATGTTGCCACGTGAGAGTGACTGAGGGGGATTTTGACAGACTTTGTTTCTAAACATGAAAACTGATTCTGTGATGTTTTGTAAACCTTCAGTTCTTTAATTACCAGTAGAGCTGCTGGTTCCAAACGGAGAAACCTTTCGACTGTGCCATTCTTGAAAGTATTAGTTTTGTATAACATTAAACTCAAAACCCAAGTAAAAAATTAAAAATGTTGAGGAAAAACACAAATAATGGGAAATGCTGAAAGGCCCAAATCTTTCCAGTGGTGACTTTGTGTTTTGCCTTTTTGTTCAGCCATTCTGTTGTCTCCTAAAGGCTGATGCTCCGCAGATACGCCTGGGACGTGTTTGATTTACCATGTAACTCACACAGTCTCTGGATGCAGTGGTATTGCTGTCACCTGTCTCTCGTGTCTTGTCCCCCAGACTTTGCGAATTCACTTTGTCTGATCTCACTAGACACAAGTTGTACGGAATATAAGTGAAGCTAGTTGAATGCTAATCCGCTTTTGTTTGATCTCTCTTAAAGCTGCAGCTCTGTTCATCACACTCAATAGTGTCACAGTTACTGTCCCAGTAAGATTATTTTTTCATTCTGCTTTCAAGAGTGTTCTCCAACCCCATTGCAGATAAATGGAAAATGATTTGTTATCCAACTTAAAGTTAATGCTTCTACATAAGCATTATATTTCTATCCAATAAGTCTTTACCCTACCATTGCTACAAATGACAGCAATATCATAAATGAAAGACTTTTTTTCAGTTTATCTGTTTTATGTCTGATTGCATCACACAGCAACTAAGGAGAGGGAAATGTTTGGAAAGAAATGTGTTTGTAAAATCACAAAATTTGGCAGAATGAGTCAAGGGCAGAGGTAGTGTTTGAAACTACTTTTAATTCTCTTTTTAACTGACTAGATGTAAATGTGAAAATGTCTCATTAAAGAAAAGCACAGTAGGTCGTTAGCAAAAAAAGCAGTAGAATCCAGATTCACTTACTCCTCACGTTGTTTCTATGTTCTTGTTTTTCTTTGTCTTTCTTGTCATGATGAGTACAGAAATGAATGGCCTAATTAAAGCTGAAACTGTGTGAAGTTTCCAGGAATGCATTTCTACACAATCTATAATGTTGTTAGAATTCTCTCAGCTAATGTAATAATATTTACTGCAGATAAAGGCTATTTTGGTTTTGTTTTTTTAACAGGATCTTACCGTGACTAATATGTGTTAAAGCTTGTATGTAATGCTGTATTTCCTAAAACTTTAAGGTCTCTCCTGTGCCAGGAGAGAAATTTCTGGTCATTTTTCAGTCTTGTGGCTTATGGAGAAGGAAAAGAGTCTAGTTTGGGCTAGTAAATGCAAAATGGCATGTATCTTCAATGATGCAATTAAAATTTATTTTGGATCCTGAAGACAGCAAACACCACAATAAAATAATTTACTTTTTTTATGTAATGACTAGAAATAACTGGAAAAGGAGTCTTTATCCTTGGAAAATTTCCACTTCTCAATGAAAAGTCCAAATCTGTCAAAAACTCTTCTGTCACAAAGCTTTGGAAATATTGCTGTAACTTTTACAGAGATTGATAGGTAAACTTGGTAAAAGGTACACTCTAGAAAGCATAGTGCAGAGGAGAGAATCAAGGTGGGAAGAAATCACATTACAATGTAGCAAAATATACAAAGAAAAGTACTTCAAATTTTAATGGGAACATTCGGTTTCTGAACATCTGATTTCTCAATTTTATCTTTATGGAGAACTACAGATACTTGTGCAAATCTGACTTTTTAGACACATTTCTATAAAACATTCTATTATTATTTTTTTTAATTTGTTTTTGGAGGATAAAGTAATTACAGGTTGTTTCTGCTTAATGATGAAGGATAAATGGTATCAGTAATGAAATATTAGCCAAAGGGGACCAAACATGTTTCTTGCAGATCACCTCATTAGCTTGTTTCCAAAATATGTTCACCAGAGTGAAATTGCAGCATGTGACTAGCTGTAGTGACAAACATCTGTTGTCTTAGCTCCAAAAAGGCTTTTGGGAGTGGGTAAAGACAAACAGTTCTTATTTAATCAGGTTAAATGTAACCTGAGAGACATTTTTCGTCATCTGTGGTCTTGTCCCAATCTGCTGTTACTCCTTAAAAATTACTTGTGGGGTTAAGTTTCTGTTTAAAGTTGCATGATCTTTTAGTAAAAGAATGATTTCCATCTGCTTTGCAATGATTACAAATGTGGTAGCTGCTGATCATCAAACAAAACCAACCAACCTGCCGAACTTGTCTGTACTCCAGAAAAAAACCCAAGGGACTGAGCAGTCCTATCTTAAAAACAAAGAAATATGGTAATTCCAGAGGACAATGTAGATGAGTAAAACTTAGCTAAAGTTTTAAAACCATTCATAATTGATGATGATAAAAAGGAGGCAAATGGATTGAACGCAAGTTTTCTATGCTTCCAGGTAATCTGCTGTTTTCCACTCCTGAACAAAAGGATGTGTTCAACTACTTGAATACATTTCAAATAGCTATCTACAGTGGCAACATAAGTTAATTGTGCCAACTGAACAGAATTAATGTGTTTTGCCAAAATAAAATAAAAGGTTCTAATTCCTGAAGAAATTATGTTTCTAATGACTGTGAGCTGGGGTGTCCCTGTTACCAGTGAAGCATTACGACCGCATCACATGTGTGACTCCTATATTTTGTCAATTTTGTACATTCAGCATCTGGAGTTACAAAAATCGTAGGTGGATATTCACCCCTTACGGAGAGCCTTCCAAAGTCTAAAGTAATGTAATGGAAGCCAGGTCTGTGCAAGAAATCCCTGAAACTACTTGTCATAAAAAGGAAAAAGGGTATTTCTGTGAGAAAGGGCTTGGGAAAAGAATGCTCTTTGTGGGTCCTCTCCATTACCAATACCTGGCACGACTTCAGTTCTTCAGCCTTGGGGCAAGCACTTCTGACTGAGAGTCAGAAGGGTTTCTTTCCAAAACCAACCTTGTTATAAGAGGAAGCAAGAGGCGGATTTGCCTGTAAAGGCTTAAATGGGATATTCCATTGATCTCATTTGTATTTAGAGAAATCTGTCTATAGGATAAGATCTCCTTGGTCACATTTCACTGCTCCTTTGGACAGGGATCAGTTTCACTGTTTTCGTTTTCAAGAAGGATTTCTCCATATTGCTGTAGAGCATCTCACCACATCAATAGCAAATGTTTGCCTTCATTTTTCTCTGTATTGGGGATAAGCAGGCTCTTCCCATATTTCTAGTTATCAGCAAATGTAAGGAAGACCATGTATTTATTTTTTAAAAATGTGATTTTCTGTTTATTTACAGAATTATTTAAGTGACAACCATGAAGTTAGATTTATTTTTTAACATATGCTGCAGCATGAAGTGGAAATTTATACTTAGCCATTTTATGGTGTGTTGGTATGTGTGTTTGTATCCATACTTTGGTGAACTTGGCTACAAAGTGTTTAACTATTTTTTATCACATGGTAAAATACTGATAAATCCACAAAATCTAAATAGATTCAAAGGTTATGAAAAGGCACGTTTTCAAGCCCCAAAATTGCTTCTCTGAGGTTTAAAATTCCTGGTACTTAATGTGAACATCGTTAGATCAGTAGTAATAATAAACATAAATGGACATTGCATTGCTTTTCATCTAATTTTTTGTTTCAGAAAAGAAAACCACCTAAATATTGGAAGCTAAAAAAAAATGTAGCGCATGAACAGAATAAGAGTATATCAAATGTACCGTACTCAATTCCTGTTATAAACTTTTTTTCTTTTTCTGGAACTTTGTTAGACTTTTAAACCTGCCTTTTATTTCTTCTCTTGAGAACTAGTTTGCAGCAAATGAAGTGGGATACACTGGGGTGTATCCATTTGGCTTTTCTGAAATCTGCTCTAATTTATAATGATATTTTCAATGGTGACTTGATTTTTTTGGGAAACTGTCAATTTATGAGGATTAAAATACATTCAATTTTACCAGCAATGCAGGCTGTGAAAAACTACTTGCAAATGTCATTTTTGGGTTATGTTCCTTTAGAAGTCTTTTCTTTCTGATAAGTGCTATATCAGCTTCAGGTATATGAAGAAAAGATTGCATCCAGTGGTCCGTTAAGTTAATTACCAATATCTATTCCCAAGAGGAAAAGGATCTTCTGGGAGGTAACTCCATCTATTTTCTTCTCTAAAGAAATAAATTTTTTGATGCAAAAACTCAAGGTTAGAGTCATGACTTTGGGTATAGATCTCTCTTTAAATTGCTGAATACTTTTCTCTAGAAAAAGGTATTTATTATTAAATAAGTATCAATTTTATAAGATACTGCTTTTCAGCTTTTAAGTGAGATTAAGTACTAGCTGGTTTTTGCCACAAACTTTGTATTAAGTGAAAGTGTTAAAAAAAATCTGAGAAACTGCGAAGGTCTCTTTCAGGATTCTCTATATTAATTTTTCACTGGAGCATAGCAATCTGTTCTTAACTGAAATTACACAGTATGTCTCCCCAAACCTGGTAAACCTTGCAAGAATGCTATGTATTATAACGAGAGACATTTGTCTAGAATACTACCTGCAAACAATAGGATGCTGGACAAATTTATCTGTCCTGAAACAGGATGGAGAACTTGCATATCCGTCCTCAGTCCTGCCCCATCCTTCCCTGTTTTCTATCCTCTCCACAAATCATGTGCTGCAAGATAGAGACAAGTGTTCACATCTGCCGTATTCATGATGCCACCTGGAGCTTGCAGTTTTTACTTATTATTTTTATCTTTATGTACCAGATTTGTTGTGGCTTAATCCCAGCCGGCAACTAAGCCCCACMCAGCCGCTCGCTCACTCCCCCCTGGTGGGACGGGRGAGAGAATCGGAAGGGTAAAAGTGAGAAAACTCGTGGGYTGAGATAAAGACAGTTTAATAGGTAAAGCAAAAGCYGCGCACGCCAGCAAAGCAAACCAAGGAATTCATTCCCYRCTTCCCRTGGGCRGGCAGGTGTTSAGCCATCCCCAGGACAGCCGGGCTCCATCACGCGTAACGGTGACTTGGGAAGACAAATGCCATCACTCCAAATGTCCCCCACTTCCTTCTTCTTCCCCCAGCCTTATATGCTGAGCAAGATGTCACATGGTATGGAATACCCCATTGGCCAGCTGGCCTAGCTGTCCCGGCTMTGCTCCCTCCCAGCCTCTGTGCACCTCACAGAGCATGTGAAGCTGAAAAGTCCTTGAGAAGTAGACTACCTAGCAACAATTAAAAACATTAGTGTGTTATCAACATTCTTCTTATACTAAATCCAAAACATAGCACTATACCAACTACTAGAAAGAAAATTAATTCTATCCCAGCCAAAACCAGGACAAGATTGTACCCAGATACCTACTTTTAAGTATATTTTACCTGTCAGGATATTAGGTAGAATGGTGTTACCACATGCTTTTTCTCCAGGATTTTGAAAACTTGTTTATAGTTTAAAGACAACAGCTCTATGGATCATTTAGTAGGATCTTGTAGTAGCTGTGATGTAATGAAACATGAGGTTTTCAAAAAGCAGTTTCAGTTGACTTCAGTGGGAGTTATGTACACTTAACTGAGAGGACTAATTTGACACTGCTTGAGTTGTTAGACCAGTTCAGTGTTAGTAAAATTACAGTCCTTGTTTTGCAAATTAATAAGGCAGATCTTAGAGGATTTGAAGTTAAAACATTAAGAAGAGTAAAATGTTTTTTAGTGTCTGCATGTTTCTAAAATTAGGAGCGCTGAATATTCCCAAAATCAGTGGGATACTTATTCTGAAAGTTTGTGCTGACTAAGCTTTTCAATATCTCATAGCTAATTAACAGCATAGCCGTGCTTTGAACTCAGTCTATCTTTTATTCAGAGAACTGAATTTCCAGTGCTGTTTGCACACTCAATCAGCTAGTTTCAACATAACATTTTTGAAAGCAGGTTCTTCCCAGCTGTCCTCAATTTGAATTGATGCTGACTCAGATCCGCTCTCAGCAGTGACCACTGCTTCCTCTCCAGCTGATACCATCCTTCCCAAGGACATGCTTAGCCAAGACTCTTTTTGCCATATACTGCCTCTTTTGTTTGTTTGTTTGTTGTTTTGTTGTTGTTGTTTTTGTTTTGTTTTTCTTTTTAAGAGACTGGAGAGGACCATTTAGAAGGCCCAGGAGATAAATCTTGAAGCAAGGGAGCTGTTAAGTTGGAGTGCTGTTCTCAGAAAGGGAACAAAACAACTCAGCAGCTCAGAGCCAGCTCGCCCTGTTTCTCTCCTTGTGAATAATGCATCATTCCATCAAGAAAGTTGCTTCTACTCAGCTCATACTGAGTGGCAACACTATATTACTTACAATTGGAGAGATGTCCAAGGAACACAGAAATGTAGGAGAAACATTTTTTCTTCTCTCCATGTACAGTCAGCAGCCTGTAGCCCTAGGGAATATTTGATCTGAGGCAGCACCACAAAGCTTGTATTTGACTGGAGTGCAGACTATACCTCACAGTGCGGGATGTACTGCAATGTACTTCAGATACGATGTCTTTGAGAATAAGTCTTGCTATTACTAACTTACAAGATAAGTAAGCTCTTTATTTCAAAGAAAGCATGGTTAAAATAAACTGTAGTGTTAACGGCTACTATTAGTTATATTAGTTATATGCATTGCCATTGTCATCATGGAAAGAATCAAGTTACTTAGATGCCTTTTGAGTGTAGTTTAGGATATGCTGGTGTAACTATCTATCATGAAATATTCCAGTAGGCAGAGACTTCATCTATAATTAGTAGGTGATATGTAATATAGGGCACACAGGAATCCTGTCGTTCRTTTAGTCCAAGCTGGGGATTGTGCTGCAACTCCCTCCTGGGCACTCAGGTTTCTTTCTTCTGGACACTGGGTAGGAGAGAAGAGGTATTAGAAGGCATTAACTCCACATGTGGGGTTAAAAATGACTCAGAAGAAAAGCCATAGATGCTTGGAAATGCTTCCAAGTTTTCCACTGTAGATGTAGTTAAAAAACAGCATTAAGGAGTCAACCAAAAATAGATATAAAGTAATATGTTTTCAAAGTTAAGGTAATAGATTTGGGAAGACTACTTGTATTTGGGGCATATGTGATGTAGAACAATTTGAACTATATGTAATTATAATAGGATTGTCACAAAGAAAGATACTTATAAAAATTAAGAAGTCTAAAAAGACTTGATTTTCAGCTCATTGAAATTCAATTAGACCACTTGTCAGCAGAAAAATTTCAGCTTGAGATCCTTGAGAAGTTGAAGCTATCCTTGAAATTCTGTGACATACAGCTACCATTCTTCGTTAGCCAGCTGATCGATTAATTAATCATGGCAACTCAACTTGATATTGCAATATTTTCAAACAGAAAAAAAAAAATCCAGTGTAAGTATCAGTAAAATTTTGAGTATTAACACTAAAGGAGAGTGGTATTATGTTGTTAGGCAACAATTAACAGAGGTTTCATTGTTACCCCACTTCCACCAGATTTGCACCAGTGCAAAAGTAGTGATTTAAGGGCAACTATTTTTCCCAGTTCACAGACATTATTGCACTTACAGAGAATTTAGCGAGTAACTTAGTACCTTATGAATGCATAAAATCTGATTATTATATTTAGAAATCTTTCTTTCTATATTCCTTTTTTATTTTCCTTGCAGAGTAAAATATTACTATATTTGTAGCTGCATATTAAATACCTCTTTTTACAGTTGGATACCATTCAGGTACAAACCTGAATAGTCTCACTATGCCTGTATTTTCCATTACAGTCTTTCAATATGTAGCACTTTCAGAACTGGTACTGTATGTCATCATCATTAATGGTCCTGAACCATTCTGCGTAGGTAGCTGCTTGACTGAATGGATCAGCCTTCATCTTCTGGTATTTATTATGTGCATTAAATCTCATTGACTAACACTACCTTCATCCTTATACTCTGTCTTTTCTTAAGGGTAGATCCTTGTGTCCCTGTGAGACATCCTCCCTACCCCCTCCTTGCTGTTTTGTATAATCTAGCGCTGTCAGTTATCCTTCATCTTGAATTCCTCTAAAACAGTGTAATAGGAGACTGTTCACTAAAATAACACAATCTGATGTTTTACTCTTCACAGCATAACACATTGTACCAAGTTGAGAAAGATTTGTAGATAACAGTCATTTAGAGATTAGTTTAGGTGCATGCACCTACTAAGCATAGGTTGATCACAAAAATTGTCTCTATTAGTTTGAGATTATCCTTTTGTAAGCACATATAAGTATACTGCCTTCAAGATATATGTGATATATCTTGACATGATAATGTGAATTGCAGTTTAGTGTTTTCAGAATAGAAGTGATCAAGGACACCAAATGTTTCCTAAAACAAAAGTTAAATGAATAAAAGTATTTTTGAAATTTGGTAAAAATAGCAATGATATGGGAGTTTTACAAATAACAAAATATATATATACATGTAATGGAAGGAAATATCCAAACAGATTACGTAACACTTTGATCACTCCTCCTCCGCCCGTGCTTTCTCATGACTAAATATTGACCAGAATCTTGACAAATTTTTGGCTTTGAATCAGGAACTGACAAAAACTGTGAGAATGATCTTTCTTGTAAATTCTTTATGAGGAGAAAACCATTGACCGCAATCCTTCAGGGCTTGGCCAAGAGTGAGGAGCACTGCTCAGTTAATGCAGCCTTAGTCAGTGGCACCGGCTGATATTAGCAGAAATATATTTTGAAAAGTAGAATAAAAATGCTTGATATTGATGCTTATGCTTTTAGGGCAAGGTTACAGGGATTGAGAAAGACACAGCAAAAAGAACACACTGCCAGAGGTGATCAATAACATTTTCCAACTTAAAATTTCTCTTCCCCTGTTAAAAGTTGTCTCGATACAGATTGACTGCTGAGATCGCTCACAGCAAGTTTTTTGAGGGACGACTTGAGCACTGTATGCTCTAAAGTATGTTGGCCTATGCATAAAGTGTAGATTGGACTTTGTGTGATGCAGATGAGAAGCATCTTGTCTTCACGACCTGCTTATGTGTGTGTGTCTTTATAGCCTTCCCCACCATTTCGGCTAATGAATGACACAGTTCAGAGGGATTGACTTTGGTATCTTAAGTCCTTCATGGACTCCATCCTACTTTCTTCACAATTGCTGGTGTAGATGAAAAGGTGTTTGAAGGAGTGGTAGTTCAGCTTTTCTGCTTTCCAGTCTTTGGGAGTCCCGCTTTTATCCTCTAGGACATAATTATTCATCAATCCATCACTGTCCCTGGAGCACTCCTGTGGGAGAATTAGCAAGCTAACTGTGTGAGAAGTGTGGTGCCCACTGTCCGTTGAAAAAGTTGCTAGCGGAAAGACTTGAGGATTAATTTAGACATGTTGTCTTTTACATACCAAAAGCAAAGTTGTGGGGCTTTCGTTATTTCACTGTTTTGTCCCAGAGGAAAGTATGATTAAAATTATTTGGGCTTATTAAAGTTATGATATGTTTCTTAAAAAAAAAAATTCTTTTAAACAAATATTTATCTGCCAGCACTGTGATCATAGAAATAGTGCATTGCTGCTAATATTATCCTCATTCTAATAAGCTTTGGTTAATTCAAAATTCTTTGCTTTAGAAAAAGGTTTTCCTTTGATGTATTCACATTGACTTGTCAATTAAATGTTAGTTTTTCTAGTGAAATCCACATTTTTAGGTGGCTTTTAGGCAGATATATCATGAAAAAGAGGTAAGTTATCAACAAATGACATTCTATCTGGACTTAGATTCTTCCTGATTCCTCCAAAAGCATAAAGACTTCATATTTCTTCACACTCATGGCTGTATAGATGTTAATCTCCTTCAAATGTTTACTCACAGCCAACTCTATCATTCATGTGTCAGTTAAGCAGTTTGGGGGGTGAGGGAGAGAGAAGGAGAGAACACCCACAAAATTGATGGAAAAGAAATTGAAATAAGCACATATTTTCGAGTGTTTATCCCGATACAGCATACATGTTTCTAGAGGATAATTCAGGGAGAAATGGAATGAGATTGCTACGGCTCTATTGATAGCTGCTCCAGTGCCCACAGTTATCCTCATCATCATATTCCCTCAAAGGAAATTTGCCCTTATAACAACTATTGGCTCATGTATTATTCTGTGTAATATAAAGAGAGTTCATCTATCCTCTACATATGAACTCAGCATTCAGTCTCTCTGTTCTGAAGTGTCTGGCTTACTCTGAGCCTGTTTACAGTGCATCTGACATTTTGGACTGCAGAATGTGACAAGCTGACAGTGCCTCTGATTATAAAATAAGCTCATCCGCTAATATTAGGATAGAGCAAGATGATGTATGAAACAGGTTTTAAATAGATCGTACCATACTCTAAAATATGCAATTTTCAAAGATTTTAAGAAGAAAGGGTATACAGTAAGAGGCTTTAGTTTATTTTGTGTTTTCATTTGGTTTGAAGACTGTGCCATATTATTATTTGTTCTTATAATATACAGTAGGCACTTAAACATGTAAATCCTTTTCCTTTGCCTTAACTTAGCATTTGTAATTATAAAAACCAAACCACTGCTCAAGAAGTTAATGCAATGCCACATTTTCAAAAGTTCACCATCTGCAGTTAGGATCGAGTGCTCAGCTTTACATCTAAGTGCCTGAGTAGTGGCTAGACTACTAGCTGGCACTAGCGAGAGTGCCAGCTAGTACTTCCCATTACGACACCAGTTGCCAAATTGTCAAGAGTTCAATATATGCTGCCCAAAATATTTTGAAAATGTGGAGAACATAACCTAACTAATCAATTAAATTGCTGCTGTATTGATTACGGACATTGTGAAAGTCATTGTTTTCTTTTGCTAACCTCAATATGTGTAAAACATAAAATGAAAAGTGATATTCAAACAGGGTGGTGTGTTTTAAATGAAAGTAAGAAATGCAAATATTTTTGTAATACAATTTACAGTCATTTGTCATGTAGGCTGGATTTAGAAACATCACGATACATCCAGTCTCTATGTATTTCTTTTTATAGTACTTCAGAGATGTTGAGAAGTATTTCAAGTCTTTCACCTCACATCCAGAAAATGCCTATAGTAAATGTTTAATATGCCAGTACATAAAGCTACCACAATAAAAATGTTCAAGTGCCATTAAGGATCTGGCTAAAATCCATAGTACAGGGAACTTTCAAGACAAACTGACCAACTGTTTCAAGCCAATACTGTAACTCACTACAATTTACTTTTGTGTTGTGCTACCCTTCACAAACAGCTCACTCTAAACAGAATGTGGTGGGTACTACCCACAGTCCAGCGACTGTATTTTGCATGCAGTTGTGATTGCTGAGAGCAGCCTTGGATGTCTAACAAACAGCAACTCTATTAGTGTTTGAATTATTGAATAACTGAATCTGTCATATAGGCTTTTGTCATCACATCTTGATTATTGTGCCTTCATTTTCTCTGGTTGGTAAACACGATTCTTCCCCTCTCCTATCTGTTCAGAGTGATGTCTCAGATTTTTCTTGCTCATTGTTTTAGCTAAGCTACTAGAAGTGTTGGAGGAGCTAGGTTTCTGTATCTATGAGTTCTTTTTCTTTTAATTTTATTTTGTTCCAATTTTTTTTCTTTTTAAAGTGAAGTGTGTAAATATATATATGTGTGTATGTGTATATATATATATGTCTGAACCATGCTGCTTTGTTGGTTTTGCAGGTACCACATTTTTCCCAAGTAGCTTTTAGGAGCAGACCTCCTAGATAACTTGATAAAATTTGCTTCTGGTTATAGGCAAAACCTGTTAAGAATGTATAAAAGGATGTAGACAGTCCTGCTTTGGGTGAGATGAAAGTAAACTGAACCTAGTGTATTTTGGACAAAGAAATGTCTGGATCAACAGAAGTGCACTGTTCATAAAAAACAACCCAAGTTTGACTAGAAAATTTCCTATGATCAGGCCATGCCACGCCACGCATTGGTGGCATTGGTTATTGGGTTCTAGCTCATATGACAAAGGATAAATGTCTGTTTCCAAATCTTACCAGGTTCTGCCTAATGATTCTCACTCAAGAGTAGTAAACTGACTCTCAGCTATGATTAGATACTGCTAAGGCTGCTTTTCTCACCTGCTAAACTTAAAAACTAGTAGTTTTCTCTGCCAGTGCTGCTCACATCTCAAAAAATAATCCACTAAGTATCAGTTAAGATAATTCTTCATGCACCTTCACATTCTACCTCAACATTTTTGCCTGGAGACTTATAAACTTATGATAGCGGCTAAATTCCTTATTCACTAAGGTTGTTTCTAGTCCTGCTGACAAAGGTGCTGTGACCCAGTTTCCTTTTCCTCTTCTGTTAGTCTGTGTTTCTGTTTACTTCAACAGCATGTAGCACAGTGAAGTCCTAGGCTGTGGCTAAGAATGGAATGCACAATTACAACATTAATTCTAATGATTGTGAAACTGGAACTGTTAGCTTCTGAAAATAGGTATTTTAAATGAAATACAGAAATGCCTGTTATAACACCTGCATGACACATCTGTATGTTAGTTGTAGTATTTACCTCTCTGTACAGCAGGGGGCAAAGTGACTCAAAAGAAAAAGGAGCTAACTGAAGATTGGCCATAAAAATTAAGTTTCCTATAATGACATATTGTCCTTGATTAATAAAATGTCATGAACATAAAATCCTCGATTCAGTGTAAAACCTGAGCCTAAAGGACAATCAAAAAATTGACTTCTTTTGGGTTCTCTGACGCTACAGAGATACAATATGTCCTAAAAGAATACCTTCTGTAATCTGAAGTTATGATCAAAGCTAATGAATAACATAGACTATTTCAGTTGGAAGGGACCTACAATGATCATCTAGTCCAACGGCTTGACCAATTCAGGGCTGACCAAAAGTTAAAGCATGCTATTAAGGACAGCGTCCAAATGCCTCTTAAAGACTGACAGGCTTGGAGCATCGACCACCTCTCTAGGAAGGCTGTTCCAGTGTTTGACCACCTTCTTGGTAAATAAATGCTTCCTAATGTTCAGCCTAAAGAAACCATGAATTACAAAGATTTCAGTTTTGCCACTTTCAATTTAAATGCAAGCTCTGAGCTGCCAATCTTGTTTTACAGCAAACAATTAAAAAGGAAAGCTTTTATTTAGCATCAATGTGGGGCTAAAATTTTGAAGAACTTTTCGAAATTCCTTCTCTGTTGCATGTTTTAGGGAACTGTGCATATTTGTGCAATCTGAGTGTTAGACCACTTGATTCACTACATTTTCATTTACAGCATGTGTAATAAACCTAATTAGAGTTGGCTTTTACCTAACACCCCAAAGGCACATATGCCAAGTCTTTTGGGAAAGTGTTCCTCCGAATCCACATACCAGGATCTAAATTGTCCAACCATATCTATTACTGTAATAATAAATAAAAATCAAGGATTCAAGTATTCCTATAGGTAGAGGGCTGAGAAGCCCTGATTGATCATTTAACTTCCCTGACATTAACTGGTCAGACCTATCTTTAATTCAGAATATCTGTTTTTTTCACATTTCAGCACTTTAGTTGACATTATTGTATTTTTTCCATAAAAAGTGGATTCAGCTCTGTACTGGTATATGCAGCCTTTCCTTAATGAACCTGGCCATGTCTGTGAGCTGAAAAATCAGAATCAAGTGAATAAACATTTCAGATTAGCACTTCACTCACATAAAACTAAGTTTGTGAAAAGATCTTGGGAAAAAATTAATTGAAGACTTCATAGTGGTTTTGATTAAAGTGAACATTCTTTGAGCTTTATAGTCACCGAATCTCACGTATGGAAATTACAGTTGGTCTTAATCTGCTTTCAGAAGACTGGTGCAAATATTAAAAAGTAATGAACTAACAAGATTGTTTGTTAATGCCACATAAAAGTGCTAATTATACTTCATTCCCTGCCTCCAGCTAAACCCAAGAGACATTGCCTAAGAAATTGTTAAATAAGTTGCTTCACTTGAAATGTGAATAGATCTACAGTGCTTGATGGATTTACATTTAAGGAGTTGTGTGCCACATAATGCCTTTGAAAGTGTGGCAAACAAAGGAGTACTACGAAGAAACTTTAGTTCACAGAAAGTATATTATTAAAGTATTTGTGATTCCTACTACCTCAAGAAGAGGAAAGGGCTTCATTCTTAATTGCACTTTCGCAGCAATTTCAGTATGTAGCATAGTATGATACTGCAATTACATATTAATTGTTATATTAGGGCTTTAATTTTTTAACACCATAATGATGGTATTTTTTTCCTCCAGAAAGTATACTTGAAATATACCCCCCTATATCACACTGTGAATATTTCTGAAGTGTTTTACTTTGTATCTCTACTGACATCTCTCTCTTGTGTCTTAGGGACAGGTGCAACATGAAACAGCCTGCAGAAATGTCATGATGATAATTGAAGCCTTGGGGGGAAAAATTAATTCATATTTTTCTGTTTTTCTACTATAAATCTACCCTCTTTCTCCTTTCTATGATAAAATATGCAATTTAAAAATGGTGTTGCACTTGGTCCTTATTCTAAACATATATACTGAATGTATGTAGTTGAAAAATTAATACTAATAGTTAGACCTTACATCTATAATAATTCAAAAGCAAGTTAATGTTATCTTTTCTCAAAGATATGACATAAGCTAAATATTATTATCTGCAGAGTTTTTTCTAATCCAATTAAATTATTCTTATGGTGAGGAGGAAATCCGAATAAAATCTACTGTTAGGGATACCATAGAATGGCTCATCTTCTATGTGATTATGTTTTAAAATATCCTCTTTAGTACTGAGGAGGGAAAGTAATAGAAAATACAGGAGCGTACATAAATATGTGAGAGTTTGGACACAGGCCTTTCTGATTCTGACTTTCTAAATTAGAGAAACTCTGGGAAAACTTCAGCACACACGTCACCCGCATCTTTTTGAAAAGTGGGTTGCTTTTTGGAGAGTGGAAACGTCCTTATGGAGCCTGGATATCAGGGAGGAATTGGAGAGTAAAGGCCCTTGAAACCTCCCCTAATTCAAACTTTATGGGTGGGCAGGAAGAGTGTAATATCTCTCGACAGATGTGTTGTTGTTGCAATTCATGGTTTTCAGGTTAAATACTGTGTTATTAGGCTAGTTTGTAGGTAAGATTGTTATTTAGATGGCTTTATTTCTAACTTGTTACTGAGCCATTCAGGAATTATTGTAGTGAGCTGGATTGCAGCATGGAAAATTCTGCACCACTTCTTGGGCCAGTACTTACTGAGGGCTCTCTCTGAGGGGCACCAGCTGTGTAAGCACAGTCCCAGGGGCAGAAAGGCAAGCAGGAAGGGACACCGGTGCCCTGAGATAAACGGTAAATTCTTTTTCATCTGGCAAAGCCAAATACAGTGCAAGCGTAATGAAGACAGTTCAGATGAAATAAAATGCTAGTACCATTTATACTACTACTAAAAGACTTCACAGTACTCTGCATAAGAATACAGGTGTTTAATGCATTATGTGAAAATGTTATCACTTATTAATAAAGAAAACAAATTTAGTACAGAAACCTTTGCAAACACAAGATGAGTTTGTGTTGAGATTGTAGAGACAGCAATATATAGTTTATGCACTGGTCCAAGTAATGAAAAAGAAAGGAACGAAACTAGTACCAGGAAAGCATTTTTATCCTGTAATTTGTGAAAAGATATTATGTTCTGTTGGTGATCTTTAAAGAATACCTACTATATAAATATATTTGGCTTTAAAAAATAATTTACGCCTAGCGTTAGCCATGGTACTGCACAAGTGACCTATTACGAATAGAAGTTTCTTTTTTAAGGAATAATCAACACTCAGGCTGTGACATTATGCATTGTCTTCAGCATATTTATAATGGTATGAGTTCCTGATTAGCTATTGAGTTGACTATAGGAACTCAAAATATATGGCCTTTTTTACATAGGGGAGGCAATAATGCCTACTATAGGAAGAGCAATAAAACACATTTATTGGCTGCTTGATGAAGACTGCATTGAATAAAATCAGGTATATTCCTTCTAGCTTCACCTCTGCAGATTGTTAAACTACACAATAGCTGATAATGTGAAAAAGGGAAACAATAAGCTCTCAGTTAACCGAAAAGGAAAAAAAAAAGTGCATAGTTCTTTATTTCTAAAGTCATCGATGTCTGTTATGGCAAAGCATTTGAAGCAGAAAGTAAATCCTCCATGGGCCTATAGCTCTAACAAAGCTAATTTCAGTGATAATATCCCATGCTGCTTTTCATTTATCTATGGATACATAGTAAAACCCAATTTTAATAGGCATCAGGTAAAAAAATCCTGAGTTTACAGAATTCATTTACTTCATTTGTTTATTTATAGTTTCCATTTAGAATGCTATATTGTGCTGAGAAATATAGCAGTTCTGGAAGGTTTAGCATAACCAAATTTTTATAAAATTCTTACTAGTTTAGGGAATTATTGAGCTGTTGAATCTTCTGTATGCTATAGTCAATAGCACAATAGTATATAGCATGATATATTTTAAGCTAAGCAAAGGCATATAAAGGATACGGCTTTATTGCCATTTTATCATTTGTTTAACTTTTAAAGAAATTTAAAATCATTCTGCTTTTAAATTGTGACTGTGCAGTAGTAAAATGGAATGGTGATACAAATGCATTTCTTATTTCTCTTCTACACTCCCATATTTTTTTAATTTGCTATTAGCATAATTATCTGTTATAATAGGATCTTTATATTGTGCTCAAGAGTCTAGTTGTATCGTGCAGTAAACACTGACTAAGAAATCATTTGAGAATACTTGCTGATCATGAAGTAATTGTGTATAATCCACCTCGACTTTCCTACTTGAAATCTTCTTTATTGTGAAATGAAATACAAGTATGTTATTCAATATATTTTTCTTACAATGTCTTACAAGCAGCACTTCTCACTGGCACTTACAATATCACTATTGCACGACAATGCAATGGTTACAGTATTTCCTCAAACTGTACCTGTAACCTGGGCATAAATTGATAGACATGGTATGTGACAAATAGACTGTATAATGAGCTCATTGACCTTTGACTTCTTCTAAAGAGCAACGGCTTTCAATTTCAAAAGTTAATATAAGTAGTTTATTTACATTAGTTGTATTCTAGCCAGAAGACTGAGATATAATTTTTATACCAAGCATAGTTTGGAAAGGATTATAAACTTTGAATAGATTTATACATCTAGATTTTAGCCTGTTCAATATTCTGCTTTTTGATTGGTTGCCTGATCTACCTCTTCTTCCCAGGTTACTGATGCTCTTAATAGGAGAGAATAGGAATGGCTAATGAATCAAACTATGGGACACTGAAAAGGTCAAAGTAGTACAGTTTACTGTTATCTTCCACAGAATATATGAGGCATTAAAATTCTGATGCTGCAGTCTTGTGACAAAGAATATAATGAGAACTATAAATAATAAACAGCACAACATTAATCTCTTCTTGTGATAATGATTGTAACAAGCATAAGAGGGAGAAAATCCTTAACCCATTCTCACTGTACTAATAAGACCTCTCCTTGGATGTGTGTGTTGTAAGCACCTGTAATTGTAAGAATGAAAAAAGGGACTTTAAAGTATAATTGAATCCAGCAAGGAAGATGGAGATTCAAATGTGCTAGCTTTCATGGACACTCTGTTCTAGAATGTAACATTTTTTTGCATGAAAGGCATTTGTGGATAAATGTGAATAGATAATTACCAATAACGTGAATAAAAATAAGATTGTGAGGAGGTTTGTAGACCTGAAATAAAGTCCTTACCACCCCTTTATAAAACTATCTACAGACCCAGGTAGAAAGATGTTATTGACACATTGTCTGTATCTGGCTTAGGTTTTACAACTGCAGGTAGTACAGAAAATAATTTTGATGTGCATAATGATTCCAACTCCTTTGCTTTGAGGTCTGAAAATACAGGAAGTGTTTATCACACTGGGGCTTAATCTTCTTACAACTAGGAGCGGTGACCTGATTTGCTGAATGTATCAGTTCAAGCCACTGTCATTGTTTGGAATAACTTCCAACTTCACAATGTGCACAGTACAATAGGAAGTTCATCTGCAATATCCAGATGCCCTTTCAAAGTCTCTTTTTGCTATTTGTGAGATTGATATAACTAAAAAGGAATAGCTTGCTAAAGAAAAATTTATTCATCTTGAGGAATCTTCTGATCGAGTTACTGAAAACTGTCAGGAAATCAAGATAAATTGTCAAAACTTCACCTCACCATCCCTTAACCACTGATTTGTCTACTAGTTCTCCCAAGAAAGCCTGCTTGTTTTCATCAAGCTGTTATCAAGACTGAATTGAGATTAACATTTAGATTTTACAGTTGGTATAAAATGTTGAATTTTTGATATTTTGGTGAATTATGTACATGAAGCCAAAACATAATGATGTCAGGCCAAAAGGAATTCCTTCAGGTGGAATTAAATCCAGGAGGCAGTAGCAAAATACTTTTTATTTGTTTAACTGCCAAAGAGATCAAAAATAACTTTACAGACTTAAATACTGTCTCAGAGGTGGAATCATGGTAGTGCTACCATAGTAGTTGAAGATCAAAAATCAGAAGCCTCTTTTCTTGTAAAATTCTGTGCAGTCTACAGGTGGAGAATCAAGAGATGCAAATCAGCTTTATACTACCAGTACTGTCTTCACATCTCCAATTGCATTTTAGATATATCTGAGACCATGCTTACCTTTCTGTAACGGGATTATAACTCTACTTACTTTCCTCATAGACCTGTCATAGAATCTAATAAACAAAACTATACTAATCTAAATCTATTCTCTCAACACTATTGATGCTCTTGCAGATTGGTTTTGTATATCAGATACTTCCTGCAGCCTCTATTTGGCATTAGAAAGGATTGCTGAAAGAAAACTTGGTGTTTTCTTCCTGGATCTTTGAAATTGTTCTTAATTATTTCAAGTTTTCACTGTCCTTATTATGAGCTCCCTTGTGTTATGTACTCTGATGTCATTTAAATCTAACTCCTGCGAGGAACCTGACAGCAAGTTGGGCTCATTTCTCCGTCTCAGTCCATAAGCAACCTGAATCTAGCCATGTGGGTGGTGTGGGACTTTGGTCACTTTGGTGTGGGAAAGGAAGGAAGTAGAATGTGAGTAGTTTGATGTAATTTCTAAATGCTGACAAAGGGGAAGAAATACAGACAATTAGAGAATGAAATATCTGRTTTTGGGAGTGCTGGATGGGTAGCAGAAATTGAGAACCTGCCTGAAAAGCAGCTGACTATTTAGCCTATAATGATTATCCACGGCCTCTCAACTGAAAAGGCGTCAAAGATTATTCCTGGGTTGCTGGACTATTTTGAGGTTTGTGTTGAAATTCTAGCTGGGAATCTCACATGAGCATATTTACTCTTTCTTAATAGTGAAGCAGTTAAAAGTTTACATTATTGCCAAAACAATACATTTTTCTTTCAATAAGCTTTATGTAGAACAGAGAAAGGGCCATTTAAAATTTTTCTGGTTTATTTTGTATATAATGGAGGTCTCGAGATGCTTTCTAAAAAAAAAAAAACTAAAATATTGTGCTTCCTGGAAGATGAAGTCTGAAAAATGGAAGATCTGCTAACAGATGTGGCTTGATGCTGTAAGTATGCTACTTTGGGACAGTGCACGTGCTTCAATTTGTAAGTGTTGCTAAGAAACGATGAGATTGGAAAGATTGGAATTTTCTAATTAGTAAATAATAAATGCTTTTGAAAAGTTAAAATGTCCATGTTAGAGTTGCATTGGAATTGTGATTGGGTAAAAGACTGCTGTCAGTCAGCAGCTACCCTGTGTTCCCATGAATCCCTTCTGTAATTAGGCCAAGAAGGTCAAAGAAGAAAAAGATTGACCTCTCTTATACTGAGCTGACTTAGTCAAGGGTAAGATGTTTTTAGTTAAATCAATAGCAACTACTTCAGACGCCAAATAGCTCTAGGCATCCCTTTAAGTTGCTAATTGTGTTTGTTAGCGGCTTCTTTCTTTCTCTTGCTATGATAGGTATGATTTCTTTGGATGAAAACAGACTGATGAGAGGTAGCATGTAAAGATTTAGGGAGAACATTTTATACATAACGTACTATATCTGGCACATCCATTGAGTAAGGTAGATKTAAAAGATCATAGAGGAGAGTTATTATTGTATCCACTTATCAGATGGAGAAACTTTAGAAAGAAAAAGTGAAGTGATTTACAGAAGAACACCAAGCAGTAGGGTTGCAGGGAATTTCTGCCACACCACTAAGAGTGTTGGGGCCTACAGTAAGAAGGATTTGGTTTTCAACCATTTAAGTACACAGGACGTTTTCTAGAATCTTAAATGAGTACAGTTCATGTTGCAAAATAGAATATTGCCAGTCTGACTAGCATTAAATGCCTGGATAGAATTTCAGTTAAAACAAAAGGCAAACAGGGCTATATTAAAATGAAAGTTAGTTAAAGAAGAAATATTGACTGAGGTTCATCTCTTCATTGTTCACTGTGTTAAGTATAAAGTAGTATTGCCAAGACACATTTTTTCTTCTAAAGAATCGTGAGCACATTTCTGATGCTTAATACTCTCAAACCTCAGCAAATAAATAGCTTTTTTCTTTTTAAGTATCAAGCCCTGTGTAACTGGCTGCTGTCATTTTCCTTGCCAGAGAGCTTAAGAAAATAGTAAAACATATCACCCAGACATAAGAACTCTTTCGTTTCCTTCCATTTATTGACTGCAATACACAGCAACATATGTAATGTCCTACCATACAGACAGGAGGCTGGAAGCATTTGCGTCCTTCTTTTCTGTAATATGGCACTCCCCTTTTTGTGACTGCAAATTATAATCAGCATTTCACCTTTCAAGAATTGGTTTAAAATTAGAGTTTAACATAAGAAAACAACTGACAGTGTTCAGATGATTAGTTAAAGGAATCAGGAAACATGATGGCTGTTTCCTGTTCCTTCAGAGAATGTTTATTTGACCGACTAAGTGATTTTAATACAATAAAGAATTTCAGTAATAATTTTTTTCTTACATGGTCAAATAAACAGCTTGCAAGATGAAGCATAATATACTGCCTATAATTCAAGATGCAAGAAAATATGCTGATGAGGCCCAAAATTAAAATATTGATAGAAGTCCACCCAGAAGAAGCAGTCCTAATTCTTTGTTAAATTACACTGTGTTATTGTGTTGCTGTCACTTGTGTTTGGTAAAACTGTCGTTTAATAATTGCTGACAAAAGGTCTATTTTCTTATTTGTGAAGGACTATAGGACATGTCATGCTGCCCCTCAGTGTGTGTTTATCTTGTCTTTTGATATCACATTGATTTCTTTATATTGTTTTTGAAGAAAATGCATTTATTAGATGTGCTTTTAGCTGCACAACAGAGAAATTTTTCCTAAGCTCTGAAGTGCCAATGTAGGTTGAAGTGCCAATGTCAGTTGAAGGCAGTTGTTTTGCCTTGAAATTTGTTGCTATTATATGCAAATAGATTGTTGTTATTTTTGTGCATTTTATTTATTTATGCAAAGAAACAAAACATTCAGTACAAACCAGCATGTAAAATTTAAACTGCTGTGAAAGAGACATAAACCAACAGACAAAAAGCAGTTTATAGATGATTTACTCGAGTGGTCCGAATTTTGAAATAGTGTTCGAAAATGTTAAATATGCACATGCAAAACCCAACATTTGCATCAGCATTTAGAAATTGATTAATTACATGCCTGACTGCCAACTGAAAAGCATGAAAACCCTCTTTAACAGTGGAACTTTTTCTATGTGTAGCTGGAACTAAAGGTTGCAGATATTTGCAATTTGCAAATTGCCAGGTCTGTCTGAAATAGGGAGATCATTGCCCTCCTGTATTAGCAGCACTGTATAAATTCATATTAATGAGTTAAAAATGTAGTGAGAGATTTAATTGTTTTTCACCTTGCTACAGTCAGCTCCAGCCCGTTTTCTAAGTCTTTTCTAATTTGGAGGGATTGAGATTCACCAGATCTTATTTAAAGAAATTAGATAAGAATTATTAGACTCTGACTTCAAGGCCTTTGATGAGGGACATTGTGTTCTTCTGAAGGAACAATAATTTTCCCTTATATTTCATAAATGCCTCTTCCCAGTCAGTGCTCTGCACTTTAGTACATTATTCAAAGTTAATAAATAAGTTACAGTGTAATAGAAACATAAATATGATCTTGCTCTTAACGCTGAAACCGATTAAAGCAAATAAATGAAGTGTAAGAGGGATTCCAATGAGCAGAAAACCATACCTTAGTAACCAAATTAGCAGAGAGGCCTGCTTTCTGCACTCTTGAGATGGGATTGCTGTTCCACTGAAAGTATGGGCAAAATTGTCAGGAGGAGGCTTAAATATGACAGTCTTCATCCCTTGGAAACAGAAAATTTCGGAGGTGCTTATTCAAAATCAACCTATCGCTCAGTGAAATAGATCTCAGAAAGGACAAAAAAGGTAGCATGTCCCAGCAGATGCATTGGTAGGCTGAGATATAGAAAAGGTGAATTCCTCTTCATTTTAGTCTTACTTTTCCCATTTCCATTTTTGTTTAATTTCTAGGTGTTTGGGACAGGGACTGTTTGCATTGTTAGAGCTCAGCAGTGAGATGTCCCTTCAGCTAGTAAGATCTGAATACAAGCAAATCTAGAACTGAATATTTGGAAAGACCATAACAGAATTAGGAGCCAAAGACCAGATATAATTTTACCTTCTGCTTTTCACTCATTCCATAAATCTTTCAGGACATGTATATATACATATACGTGTGTGCGCACACGCGCGTGTTTGTATAAATACGCCATGTGCTAGTGTTGATCACTAGCCTGGGTACACGTTGACAGACATTTAAATCAGGTGGTTCTCATATCCTCAGTGATGATACGCAAATGTTCATTATCCCCAGTTAAGGATGTTTTTTTCCCCTGTGCCGTTAGTAAATGCTAAAAAGAATTGGCTGTCAAAAAACCAGATGTTAGTAAATAATATCCAAAGACAGCAAAAGATTCAGTGGCTCAAATTTCTTGTTTGGCTCCTGCTGAAACTGGATTGGTCATGATTCATGGCTGGGATCTCTGTGTAAAGTGTCAGAAGTGTTCAAAGTTATTAAAGTCAATTGCTTTTGCCCCTTCAGACACATCTTTGTCTTTTCATTCTCTCTCCTATCTGATGGTGTGATTTGACTCTAGCGGAGGTGCTTAAAGTTGAGGCACTACAGCTCAGAAATATGAAGATATCTAGTGCATTCACTTCATGTAACAGGTGATTTAAACATACTGAGAAGGTAAGGGTACCTAACATTTAGTGGCATGACAGCTATAAAATAATACTCAAGACTGTGGGATTTCCTACACGTGTTGAATCAAACCCTGTTTCTGCATCAGTCAAGTACTACAGCTGTTACCATTATAGATCATGGGTGGAACTTAAAAGCGCCAAGGATTTAAGCATGGAGTAGACGTCAATCAATGAGATTGTGGTTAAACCATCTCCTAGGGATGACATGGGTGTTTTGAAACATCTGAACCAAATGCCAATAATCTCAGGTGCATGATTTGGTTTTCCTCTTCACTGTATATAAATCTAATGTATACACACCAAGAAATCAGCATATCTTTTACAGATTAGTAGAAGTCCTGCTTCTTTTTCTTTTTTTTTTCTCTTTTATTTTTTCTTCATGAAAGATCTATTAACCAATCTGTAGGAAACAGCGGTTCTAATTATGTAAATGTAAAATAGTCATGAAGAGAGAAAAAGAAAAACTATGTTAGGTAGCTTTGTTGAAACTGCTTTAAAATATTTACTGGTGCCATCAAATTAAATTTTGTCTTATATTTAGCACAAGGACTACAACATTTAAACAAACAATAACTTTATACAGCAAAACTAATTATATTTGTTTAGCCTAGCTAAAATGCAGATATGTGTTTTGGCTTATTTGCAGGGAAGTTTAGAAATGCCAATGTAATGTATTTATTATTTGTTGTAATACACAGCTTGTCTGGGCTATGGGCTAGATTTTAACTTGTAAAGTCTTCCGAAAACAAATAAAAATATTCTGGAATGTTTGGGGAAATATTTTGGTACAAACTAATCCCCTTTGAGCATAAAACCATGAAGGGTTGTTCATAAATGTTGTTCAGATTTAATACAATAATTTAACGGAATCTAAATTTGACATGCCATCCTGAAAGCAATTACCCATGTAACACAGATTATGAAGTATTAGAAGTGCGGTGACTTTTCTACTAAAATAAGGGCTTAGTTATTTTAGGAGGGGATTCTAAAATTTTTAATAAGTAATTCAATGACATGAAAAGTCTATTAATATTTAGGTGTTGCATGACAGGCTATGATTTCAGATCACGCGTATTAAGGCAATGCTTGTATCAGACTTCCCAAGAAAGTACAGTTGCTAAAGACAGAGGTCTTTGATGGATCTCTGGAAGGGTGGCCTGTTTTAGCTCTGTAATACCTTTGGGTACACTCTTCTGGACTCTTGGTCTTTTAATTTTCTACTCCAAGTACGTTTGGTTTTTTTTTCCAGAGAGACTCAAGGCAGAGAATCTTGGGCACAGACCACAGAATAGTTCAGACCAGGAAACTGTTTCTGTGGCCAGTTTGAACAAACATAATCTACATAAGATTTGGCTCCTTTGCTCAAAACTGTCTTCCAAGGCTATCCCAAAAGGCTTCTTGCCCTCCCACATCCCACCGTGCATTCACACCATGTCCCCACCAGCCTATACTTTCTGTGCCATAGTATGCCATGAATCAACCCTCTCGTTTTGGGCACATATTTGGGGTAGTATCTCCGGGGCAAACAGGGACCAAAATGAAAGACCAAGTGGAGCATGATCCTGTTTGCCCAGGGTCTTTCTGTTTGTGGATATCTGGGCCATACACATAGCTTTGTTGCCAGAAGAGTATCCTTGCATAAGAACAGGAGCGGTTTGCTGCTATATTTCTTACTTTTTATGTCCTTGTCTGCAAGGACAAGTTGCAAGAGGTGTTGTGAAAAGGTAGTAAGGAAGGTAAGTAGTCAAGCTAAAACTTTCCCACGGATCCAACAGAGAATTCTGTTTGAGTTGCAGGAATAATGGTGTGAACACAGCTGTAGAAGCAAGAATGAAAAAGTTATTTGAACAGGTATTTAGTAAATATAAATTTACTGTGGATTGGCCTTAATGTTTAATAAGCTTTCATTTTTAATAAGCTCATAAATGTATTTGCCTCAGCTCACCTTCCAGGTCAAGTCTTTTTACTGAATACATTATTTGAAATCATTTGCAATATTATGGAATCAGAGCCTCAAAAAAGTCTGAATTACCTTTCATTATCAGTATTGTCTGTCCATTATAATTCTAAGCCAGAGATGGCATAGGTAATGGCTTTCCCTTGCAGTAATATGAGTTCAAACTAATTTTGTGTTGATTGTGGTGTAGTAAAGAACTGGTCTGGCAAGGATTTTGTTTAGGTGTACATGCTGACCCCCATCCATCCATTGTGTGTAAGCCAAACTCACAGCCTCAATTATAGCTTCTATCTTTCCTCAGGATGGATGTACCTGTGTAAGAAGAGTTACAAAATTGACATAAGTGGTGTTGTGCATCATGAAGCTGATTCCATCACCTYCTGTTTCTTGTCAATTCCCAGTTTGTTGTCTAAATATTTAGATAATTTGGAAATAGAGAAAGGAACGATCTTCTAACAAAAGAATATCTTTTATAGCTGCAGTTTTAAATACCTAGACAAAAAAAACCCTGATAATAAGTCTCTGAATTTCATCATAAACAAGCCTTTTCCTTATATTGTCACTGTATTGGGGAAATCATGAACCGTATTTATCATGTGTTAAAATTAGTATAAACCTACTAAAAATATTTAGAATGAAGGAGAATTCTGAGATCAGAATGAAAAAAAAAAGGAAAAGAAAAGAAGAGTTTCTAGACACTACTAGGGTATAGGGCCTTCTGGAATTTTGGGGTTAAAGTTTAGTAAAATGTAGATCAAGCAAATACATTTGAAAATAATCTTTCTACAGGTAACAATAATAGCAGAAGCAAGGGCTGGTATCCTTGCAGTAGTACATACAGAGTGATAAATGCAAGAGAGAAGCTGTAGGAAATGAAACAGCTATGCAAGATGACCTGATTTGCTGAGAGCCTCACAAGAGGCTAAATTCCTAGCAGAATCCATGGTTTTCACAGTGCTTAAAATGTCTTAGGAATTAAGACTGTTTTCTCTTAGTTTTACATTTTCAGAGAGACTTTTCAAAATAAGGAAGTAGCCTGTTATTTTAGTTATTTATCAAATCAAGCTTATCTGGCAAGCAGCTGCATGGTGCAGCGTGACTTGGCATGAATACCGGCCAGGGCATCAGGTGTACAGGCAGCTCCAGGAGGTCTGAAGAGAACCACCAGATAGGAAAGAATCTGTTAGTGTAGGGATTTAATTTTGCTCTGATTTACATCAGTTGAGGGTTCATTAACCTTTTGCAGACAGACTATTTTGCTTTAGTTGTATTTCTTATTACCCTCTGTGACCATCAACACTTACATAAAATATTTTTGCCATCTCCCTAGTTTCAGGCATTTAGTAAACAACATCTGATATTAAATAATTTCAAAGGTCTTAGATTTCATAGGATGCATATATATTTTCCAATTTAAGCTGTCCAATATCATTTAGGAGCAAGCCACAGTTGATTTCACTACATGGAGTTGATATTTTCCCTTCAGAATAAATAATTATTATATAACATTTACTTTGGTATCTGAGTTTCAGAATTGTCTTTTCATGTTTGTTTTTGTAAGCTAGAGGCCAATATCGAGGTCTAAAATACTTTTGGAAAGTAAACAATATTAAAATAAGATTTCACTGACTCATATGATATTTAAAGAGAATTGCAAAATTGTTTTTGCTTTTGCTTTTTTTTTTAATATATACTATCATCACAAGAGAAAATCAAACAGGCTGGCCTCATTACTAAATAAAGGAAGAAAAGCTATTTGAGTTTCACAATTAGTAATTTTTTGCAAGATATATTCATATTAACATTTTGCCTGTAAATTTTTCTATTATAGGCATGCTTTCAAAACCAAATGATATCATACTATCACCTTAGAATTCCACCTTCCACCTGTTCTGTATGCTACAAGATTAATTTCATTCCAATGCATGCAGTTCCTGTACAAAAAAAGATGCATTTTAGCTGGAAAAAGTATGATTTTTAAGAGTCCAGGGGTACATGTTTGCATGGTTTTTTTGAATTTATTGGTGGTTGAAGACTTATAGTTTCTCTTGAGAGCTTCATACGTACCAGAATTGGAGAGTCTGAGAGTGATACCCAGACCAAAGCAAATTACTCAGACTTTCAGCAATACGCATTCCCTAAAAACTTTACCAGATATAGGCAAGAACCAGGAGGAAGGCTGTCAGAGAGTTAAGATCATCTTTTCTACTCCTACCTTCAAGCAGCATGCACACAGATGTGCTGTGGCAAGGCGCTGGTTTTCAGAATCTGGTGAGAGCTGTGGTTGTGTCCTTTCACACTGGGCAGTGTACTTTTTATTGAACAACTAAGGGAACTCACTTGATAGCAGTATGAGGTTAGGATGTTGGTTGAGAGCACCAAATGATTGCTTTCATAAGTGTGAAGTGCTTGTAAATCCTAGTGTAATATTTGCCTTCATTAATTAACACTCTCGCTATAATGCTTTATTTCATGAATTACAGAGCAGACTTTTCTCTGTGGTTTCTATAATTAAGTTTCCAACAGTCTATAGAAACACAAGACATTTCTTTAGAAATAAAAGCTAAGCCTGGCAAGCTCAATAACAGCTGGGTAGTTTTTCTTTAATATTCCTTATGAATATGCCCAAAGTGTAGAGCAGGTCATGAGAGAGTTCAATTTACAGATTATTCTTCTGGAAGGAATGGAAAAGTTGCAAGCCAATGAAAATAAAACCCAAGATAAAACATTTTTCTGTCTTTAAATTACAGTGCAGTTCTGTGATAGAGAAAAGTTAAAATTCATAAAGTTCATTAGTACAGTATTTAAAGTTCATTAGTACAGTATTTTACTTAATAAGAACAGCATAGTTGAAGGTGGAAATGCGTATTTTCAGAAATGTTCAGGCATTCTTTAATAAATAATGTTAATGCTATCATTAGTGGCACCTCTCAGTAAAAGTTTTATCTTTCCCCTCCCCATAGATAAGTACTCTTCTGGGAGATGAATATTGCTTCAGTCATATTGTGCTTACAGTTAATGAGATGTGGGTTCAATTTGTTAGAGTTTTATGATAATAAAGCTTATAATTTACTGACAAACTGGCTTGCTTTCAAAACATTCTCTTATTGCCATGACATTTTTTATTTTCATCAGAAACACTGATGTGCAATTTAGGTGTTGATGGCAACAGATGTGTACCTTCATAGACGGGCAGAAAACCATGAAAAAGGGCGAAAAAATAATCCAAAAGTGAGAAAAGTGTAGCACTGGGATAAAGTATGTGGCCTACTTTGCTGTGCTGTTAAAAGCCAGATACAAATTGGTAAACTCTGTTGCTCCTCACAGATGAAAGTGTCATTAGTAGAATGTTATTAGTTTATTATGTTGATTATGTTCCTCATAACACGCCATAGATTTGATTTTTGCAAAATTTGTTAAATTCTCCCCATGCAAGGCTTGCTGAATCCCTCAGATGTAACAGTCTTGTCTTATGGTATGAGCTACTTGCTACTAGATGAGCAAGGGGTGAATTCACATTGGTTAAAAGTTTAAAATGTTATCTAAAATTTCTTTGCTCAATCCTTGAAAATTAATTCAGACCTGGACATAGGGATATATTTCTTAAGCTTAATTTGTTTTGCTTTTTTTAATTTTGTTTTTAAGGATGACTTCTAAAATTTAACCAGGTGCTGTGCAGCTTCTGCAGAATAATTCGATTTACTGAATCAAATCTGTGGTTGGAACAAGAGTTGCACTTTGACATGTTGCTTTTCACTACATTAATTCCACTTTTATATAGTTGGGGCTCTCATTCCAATGCTTGGTAAGAAATGCAAGCTTACCCTGGCACGTTTGCTGTTATGATTTAGGTATCATTTTTCTTAAAGATCTTAACCGTATAACATTAACATAAGGTATTGGAAAACAAAATATGACAATTAAAAGGAAGAGTGCATTCTGATTTTCTGTTAGGAAAATTGTTCCAAATCCATGTTATAATTATAGGTGAAATAAGATAACATTCTCAGATTTTCTAATGTTTATCTAGTCCTATGAATAGAGAAGGCGAAAATAGGGTAAACACCCCAGTGTTTCCTTAAATCTGTGAGTGAGGAATCTGATCAAAACCTCTTAATGACAGGAGAAAGACTCTCTTACTCTCCTGGTGAAAATTTTTCTTCAAGCCTGGATCTTTAGACCATCTCTAGATTTTCTACTTCGTTGCTTGTGATAGTGTCAGACTATATCATCCACCAGGTAATCTGAGTAATTTACTTTTCTGTGAAAATACTGTCTCTATGTTGGTGTTTTCTGCAGTGTGCTCTCAGTTTTTATTATATTATTTTGGCTGTAACGATAGGAATCATAGTAAAGGAAAAAGTAAATATTGCGATTTATAGTTTTCTAAGTTAGCTTTAAACAATCATCACTTCAATTCACGCACTTGGTATATACATTATAAGCAAAGTAAGTACATGGCAAATTTTAAGCATTCTTCTAATGTTTTATTAATTTAGTTTACAGAAGATTGCCTAAGGTGAAAGTCTGTTGACTAAGGCCTTCATTAGCATAGTAAAGTAAGCACAGTTTTAAATAGCTGACACAACTACCAAACCCCTCCTTTGTTGAGTTTTTCTATGAGCCTACATTGTTCATGCATGCAAAGGAGTTAACATAAGGGTATAATGAAACTTTTTACGTGTAATTACAAACTTTGCACCCTCTAGGACAAACATCTCCCAATTATCCCATTTTGTGCTTCATTCATTATGCAAGTCTGTCAAAAAGTACTCTCTTCCTCCAAGGCACTTGATTAACATTGACCAGTTTTTCCTCAGTTTCTGTTCAAATTAATGTAGTGAGATTAACACCACAATTATTTGCAGTGGGTTGAGTCTGCCATTTAATTAAAATAAAATAAAGCTGTCCCTGAAAAGGAACTTGTTTGCACACATTCGTCCAAGTAGAACTGATTTCTGGGTTTTAATTTATGCAGGAATCATTTTATTCCCCTTCCCAACAAGATAAAATGTTTATTTTCTTGTTAATGTATCTTATTCATTTTAAATGGCTAAAGAGCTGGTGACTGTGTTTAGTAAACTTTGCATGGGGGAGGGAATTTGCTAATGTGACGTGGTGGTAAAAGCTTCAAATTGCCCTAAATGTTTGTGATACCAGCCTGCGGTGCCTAATTATTTCTTTAATTACAGTGTTTCTAATTATATTCCACATTTGTATATATACCAAAAAGGATCAAATAAGAAAAAAGAATCATTCTTTAATTAAAATTTTAATTTCATGTCTGTTATTAAAATGATATTAGCATTTCTAGAGAGAGACATTGTATTCAGCTGCCCAAAGCAGTGGTCAGAAAATCTGCATCTTAATTGATGTCTTTTCAAATGTACGTTAAATATATACATAACAAATTGTACATAAGGTTCATAGATTAGTAAACCTTGGGGGCATTTAAGACACATTTGGTATGCTTTTTCTGCAAGGAGCACAGCATTTTAATCAGTAGTTTAAAAGTACAAACACAGATGAACAATGAAAGGCCTGCTATATGGACGAAAATAATTCTTAAATGGTCATTTTCTTTTAGCTGACCGTATAACTAGTTGATACATTTTTAATTATAACACCTTGGAGCTTTTACACTACTGCTGCTTTCAAGCAAGGGAAATCTCCAAGGCAAGATTTCATATTTCTTTGTGTCAAGATGATATAACTTTGCCTCAGGCACAGCCACAGGCTGAAAACACTTTGAATGGATAAAACCCGAGACAGATAGGCATCTATAAGTTCATTACCATTACAAGTCTGAGCATGGTTCTTTATTAGAAACTGATATAAAAATACATGAAAATACAATTGTGATGATTCCATAGGATTTTAAATATAGGCATGTGAAGTAAGGTATAATAATTTTTGAAGAGTTCCTGTCATTACAGAGTCAGTAGTTTCGTAAACTACATATCTGCAGGCATGACCATAACAGACCTCTGCGCTTTAAGGGAAAAAAAAAAAGATTTTTTCGGTTTCAAAGTCAAGGCTGAATTTGATACACCTGTTCAAATATAGTCTATTGTGTTATGGTTTATATTCTATAAATCGGTATTTTCAGTATTTAACGTGTGATAAGCATTTAAAATTTCTGGTACTTTGTTAAAAATAACTTAGGGATTCAATAATCTGAGGTTCTTGCTGGTGAAACAGCTGAAGTAAAAGGAATTTCACATGAAAGAAACCCTGAAGATTTAAATGGTATGTTTGCTTTTAGTTTGTAATTGTTTGTATTACAATACCTAGGACTCCCATGAGTGACTGAGACCATATTATACCAGGCACTGTTTAAACAAGTGTTGTCACTACCTGAAAGAACTATTATACATATCAGGTGTATTTGACTTTGGCCACAAAATCGCCTGAGAAATTTCTCACCCCTTTCCCTGAACACTCAACATGTAACCATGCATTGTTTTCCCTTTTTATTCTTTTATTTTTTCCTTTATGCTGTTGTTTTTAAAGGTTTATTTTTATCTCAGACCATTTCAGTAAAGTTAGGGGGCAGTGAACTTCAGCTCAGAAATGAGAATAAGTGGCCAAAATGGAAAGGAGTGGGAGCTGAATTTATGTGATAAGGCAGCAGAGCTGGCTTAACTACGCCCAAAATGTGAATAGGGAAAAGTGGTCTGAAATGATAAAGTGATTACACCTGTCCCTGTTATACAGAAGATTGTACTAATAATGAATGTAGAAATAGGGTTGTTAACCCCCACATACTAGACTGGTGGACACAGAACTAGAAAGAGGGGAAAAAACAGCCTTCGCCTTCCCCCGGTTTATGAATATTTTGATAAGGTATGAAGATTTTTTACTTGATTGTGTGGGGTGTGTCCTAAATTATTTGAAAGATACTCTGTTACACTTGCTTCTGCTCCTGATCCAGCAACTGAGAGAACAGAAAAAATGTTTTGAGGGAGCGGAAGGAAGAGGATAATGGCTTCTTTAATAGAAGAGTGTTCAAAATCAAAAACTCCCAAAGGTGACTGGGTGAACATGAACTTAGTTCCTTGATGCCAACATATGAATTGCAGAACATGGAGTGAAATTTTCCTCATCAAAATTAACAAGATACTATGATACTAAAYGTGTGAACAGGATAATAGGCATAGGTATTGCCATAGTCACGTCCTGTGAGCCTGCACCTGAGAGGTGTGAGGGTGCACACACTCTTCTACTGCTCTTTTTACATCTGAATTACAGCCTGGCCTATAATAATAACGAAGCAATACTTACACAAGTAGCAATACAGAAGTAGCACAATTGTAGTTTGCAGAAGTACAGTTCTGCATACCCTATTTGGAAAAACAAGAAGTGCCTATGCAACGCATTGGAGTTTGATGCACTCTTATAGTCAACACAGAGATGACTCTGCTTATGCTATTAGATTTCATCAGCTTTGATGATTTCCCTCATGGTTAAATTATATGATTCTTATAAGAGTCTAAGTGGTTTTCTCAGTGAAGGTAGCCTATCCATCAATGTATTATTTCTTAGATAACCTGTTCATCTTGTAAATCAGCAGTTCTCAGGATACCATCAGGGTGTATTTTTCTTCAGATACAGATTAACATTAATTTAGAACGCAGTATCTTACTGATGTTTTCCCACAATCATTCAAGATTGCCTTAATACATTCTTGTTAATGCATACATTCATACTTGTGGGTTCCCAGATTTCTCAGGGACCCTGGAAATTCAAGTTATATCAATAGTAAAAGAATACATGTGTGTATACGTACAGTTCCTTTCTACCTACTTGCTCTTAACATTTTAGCATCTGTCTAGTTACTGCAATGTTGATGGTTGTTATCAAACTTGTTTACTTAAATTTGTTTGATTCTCTCCAGGCTACAAAACTGTACAGCTGCACAGCTCCTCTCCTGCTCCAAGAGTTGCTGTGGCAGATGCAGATGGTTGACAGGCATGTTAGTGGAAGAGGAGCTAAAGGGAAGTCATGGGACTTCTCTTCAGGGAATGTGCGAGTTGCCCACAAAAGCAGACTGAGAAAAAGGAATTAATCTGTATCTATTTAGCTACTAGACAGTCAGTCTTTATGGGTAATTAATAACATACTTACTTTAAGAGAATGACTTCTGTACTTAGGGAAGTACTTGAGGACGGAGAAAAGCAGGGACCATTAATTTTGGCTGTGCAGTCAAGGATTCCATGTTTCTCCGCTCTTTCATGGCCAAATGGCAGGGTGATATTGTGCACTAACAGTTGATTTTGAAACTTGAGAGAAAAAAAAATCTTTTTTCTAAGACAACTTTGAAAGATTGTCTAAGAGGAAAGTTTAATGTTCATTTTTTGCATGTGAATGTGGGGCTCGAATGCTCAGTTTAAATAGCTACTTCTGAAAGTGTACCCCGTAATACACATAATATTCAGAGGAAGGACAGAAGCCCAATTATTCTTTAAAATGGCAGAAATAGATTTCTCCTTCAGTGCTTATTCTCAGTTATCTACAATTTAGGCAAAAGTCAGATTGTCAGCAAGATAAATGTGTTACATTGATTCAAATAATGCTCAGAATGATTGTGCTAGTTTACTGCAGACTTGTAAATTAACTATAGGTTGGTGGAAAATTCACTCAAAACAATCACCCTTTTTGAGTGAGACTATAACAAATTCTGACACGACTCTTAAATTTCCTTTGACGAAGTACTCTGTTAAAATGTCTGATTACTGGATCTAAGGAGTTACCTATTACTGATCACCTTCTCATACAAGTCCTATATGATAGATTAGTCTGAGTTTTCTGTAGTGTCATGAGAATAACTTGCACTGTTAAGTTTCTGCCTAAGCTTCATGGCTGCTTTATCATGTTTAGGTATGCTGGCTGTACTCAGAAGATGGAAAAGATGCTAGAACCAAATTCTGTTTGCAKTCTGAAAAGAAATCAGATTATTTTCCAAGGTGGTGTGCTTTAAGGACTTAACAGCTTTGCAGCTGTTTCTGTTTTGGAGTAAATTTTGAGGATTATGAAGTTTGGTATCACTGGGGTTTTACAAGGACTGCACACTAGAGGGAAGTAGCATCCAATACAGAACATATCACAAACTTTTGGGGATCTTCCTGGCAGTATGGCAAGTGAACTTTGGATTTTCACAGCTGCTTGAATTCAAAATGGAAGGAAACTATAATTTCTAATGTGACAATATATTCTATGTTTTCTTTAGATGTTAATCTGTATGTGATGAATTTTAAATGAAGTTATGAATACTATAAACTTTATCTATTTATCCAAATGCTCAGATGTTTACTGAATGTAAGGTGAGTCTAGAGTAATTCTAGTGACCCTAGAAGGGGAAGGGAGCCAGGCAGCTGTCCTTTTATCAGCATTCACAAAATAATACTTTCCTTAGTCGTCTGTGGTTTTATGTGTAAGTTTGGCAATTGGAAAGCCCAGTTAAGTCGATACAGAGGACAAAGGACTTTGCTTAAAAATTAGATCCTCCAGGAACTGGGACCAAGGCACATTTGTCAGGTGTCTCATTTTGAATGCTGAGATGAAAGGACACCAGGGCTGTGGTATCTCATTTGGCAACAGCACTGTTTCATCCACCCTAAGCAGCACCAACTTTTATTGTCAGCTTTCCTGTTCATGTAGCTGTCTGGTGTGTTGCATCAAGGAACTGATCCAGCTTGAAAAAAAGAGTTTCCAGTTTCTTGCTGGAACAGTTCCCATATTCAGTCCCTCACTTGGTCCCACAAGCGAAGTGTGTCATCTTGGTCCCACAAGAGAGATGTGCCAGCAGAGTATGAGACAGCACCAGGGCAGGAATGAGCAGTGAGGGGCAGAAGAGTTTCAGCCTGCAGGTACACTAAAGGAGTCGAATCAGACTGGGGCCGGACCACAGGACAGCAGCTCTCGCAGCAGAGGAAGAGGAGGCAGGAGCTGGTGGCTAGGAGAGGCAGGGAGAGGGCTGGGGACAGAGAGGGCTTTGGCAGCCCAGGGGCAGAGGGAATCAGGGACTGGCAATTTGAGGAATACTGTACCAGTAATGAGGGAGAGCAGAATACAGCATGCAGAGGAGGCAATAGATGGTAGAAAAAATAAATAAGGTTAGAGAACTGTCCTCTTGATAAGAACGGTTAATCAGTAGGACATTTTCTGGTCTGAAAGCTTCATGTGATTTACCTGAGATAAAAGACTTGAAGTGTAGCAGCTGAGGAGATTATGCTTGGAGAATTCACAAAGAGGTTGGAGAAACTATTAGTTTGAACCATGACAGGACCTTTTCATCATTTTCATTCTTGCCATAAGACACATTGAAGTAGTATATACACTTATGAAACTAATTACTATAAGCCTAGCAGGCCAGACCAAGATTACCTAGTGAAAAAAAAAATTCTGAAGGATCAAAATATTAAGAGATTTCAAAATGCCAGTGAGTTATGATGCTTGTCAGTTTGCAATATCAAGTAATGATAAAACCAAGTGGCTGTAACAAATTATTTTGTGTCCAGTTGAATAGATAATGATGACTGTCCATCCCAAATGTGCTGCTGTTGTAAAGTTTAGCTGCTACAGTAGTAAGCTGAAGCTGTATCAACTAAGATGCCAAGTTATATATTAATTATGCTGTGTGATAATTCACCTCTGTAGTCACTTTCATTTTATGAAAGTGAAATTAATTGAAAACTATGAATTCAGCTTTTCCAGCATGAAAACCCTAAAACAGTATGAATTTGTGGACCATTTGAAAATATTGCTTTTATTGGAGAGCTGTTTTTCTCCTGATTAAACCTTCTTGCAGGGGCCAGGTGAAAGCTAAGTCATATTGTACAGGGAAAGCAGGAAGAAGATTTTTTTTATTTGAGTAGGCAGGATTCATTTTGGAGTTCTTTAGAAGCAACAGTCTGGGTGTAGTTATTCCCTGAAAGTGCAGGGTATTATGCTGGTCTGTGCACAAATGAAAAAGGTGGTCCCATCCATTTTTGAYGGCTCTGTGGCCCCTGTGAAAGGGGAAGAGCATAATCTCACTGCTTCCAAAATACTATAGAACACCTTTACAGAAGTCATTGTTAGACTTTGGGTCATCTTTGAACCTGGCAAAGAAGATTGAGGGGCTTGGGGACGTTTGGTTTTTGGGGGTTTTTCTTTCTTTTTTCTTAGTCTGTTGCCTTTTGCTGCAATGGAATGTGGTTGGCAACACATTAATATCCAGAATCTTGCAGGTAAAGATGATAGTAGTATTGTTGTGTATATCTTAGCCACAGTTCCTTTGAGAAGGAGTTGTTCTCAAAGTCATTGAAGAAGAAGGAATTTGAAATTATGTGTTTCCAGTAAAAGCCTTTTCTCTTTGAGAGTAATTTCAGGCATCAGGCAGTGGGGTTATTAGACTTTTTTCTGCAATCACATTTTTCTCTGTATTATTCTACAGTGGAAACAAAGTGGTTTTTTWAAAAAAATAAGAAAAAAATTAAGTATTCTTGCACCATAGTGAACAAATTGTGGAAACATAGAAGATACTGGAAGTTTGTATCTTCTTGTTTTTGAGATTGCTTAAGGGGAATGGGGYTTTGTGTATTATTTTTTTAATGCATCAAAACAGCAACAGCAAATTCCTTTTGTTCCTATTGATTTAAATTTGGTAGCCAAGGGAAACAATCAGAAGCAGTAAGTAGAACTGGTTCTTTTGTTTGTTTTTAATGAGTAACTTTAAGGTTGCTTGATACACATGATTATGGTTTTTGGCATGTGTAATTTATAATTATAGTGCAACTCTTCACAGTTTGGCATCTTTGAATTTTCTAGTTTCAGACCTCTGCCTGCAAGTGTTACACTATGTACCTATTTGCAGAAAGATCAGAGTATATGTTAGGACAGTTTTTAGACAGCCCAGATGGACACTAGAATAAACATACATATACAGGCCTAAACAGATACGCAAAATCGTAAGCAGCGAAGCCTCCCTGTTTTGCTTTTTGAGGCTGGCGGGTCCATGTGTCTGAGGAGTCAGACATTCTGGCTCCTCTCTGGAGTCATTTCTGATACAGAAAGTGTCTGCTGGAGGAGTGACTGAACAACATGGTGTTTAAAAATGTATAAAATCATAATCTGTTTGGGAAAGCTAATCATTGACAGACATGAATTGCTGGACTAAATGTGGTCCATCCTGCTCAGAAATTGCCTTCTGATAGTGGTTTGTAGCAGATACTTTGGAAACCGCAAAGCAGATACCTGTAAAATAATGTTTTCATATCCTCCTTCTTCCCTGAGGTCAGATTTTAAACTGCCCTACTTAGATATCAACTTAACCCTAGAGAATGAGGTTAAATTTTCTTTTTAGTATTCTTTTCTATTATTGTAATTCAGGATATCCTTACTATACATGTATAAATGTCCAATCCCAACTGAAATAGGAGAGACTTCTATATGCACATCTTTGCATCTATAGTACCTAGTGGCAGGGATTTTCATAGTCTAATTGTGCACAGTGAAAGCATTTATTCAGTGATTTCAATTCCACCATCTTTCATTTTCATTAGCTTTCCTCTTACTCTTGCTTTATGATGTGTGTGGAATGGTAATGTCAGATCTATCTTCTCTGTCATTTTGTTTTTGGGGAGCAGAATGAAGCCCGCATAATCCAAGGGGAAATGGTTAGCCACCTGCTACACCACTTAGACACACACAAGTCTATGGGGCCGGATGGGATCCACCCAAGGGTACTGAGGGAG